>PVKS010003148.1:70084-107855 GCA_004027875.1 Aplodontia rufa | reverse complement strand
GTTGGTTCCATAATTTAGCTATAGTAAATTGAGCTGCTATAAACATTGATGAAGCCACATCACTATAATACGCTGATTCTAAATCTTTTGGGAAAATTCCCAGGAGTGGGATAGCTGGGTCGTAAGGTGGTTCCATCCTTAATTTTTTGAGGATTCTCCATACTGCTTTCCATAGTGGCTGAACCAGTTTGCAGTCCCAAACCCAGTGGCTTTAATACCAATCCTGTGGCCATCCAGATACAGTTAATAGACTGTCTGCTCCGTGGGGAAAGTGACTCTCCAAATCTAACCAGGGCTTTGGAGAATCCATAGCAGCAACCGGAGGAGTAGGACGTCCTAGAGAAAACACATAGTAGCTAGCATGACCCGGTCCCAATCTAAATCTCTTGTGCTAGCCAGCGTCTCACTGCCAAGCTATCAAATTGACCTTAGTTGACTTAAAACTGACAGACTTTTGCTATCCGTTTTGAACAATGTGTTGGCTTTAACAATTTTCTTCACCCATGGGGACACAGTCAGTGACAGAATACCCAGGTGACAATGATTTTACAGAACACTTTTTATCTCCCATGGATTTTTCTTCTAGGAAATTTAATCAATTGTTTTTCCTAGTATATAATGGACTTTTCTTATTTTAATTGGCACCACAGTGCCCAATTAAATAATAATCATGCTAATTAAAATAACAATAATAATGGAGAATTAACTTATGAAAACTAATGAATTTATTGAAGGGTTACGCATTAGGAAACCTTAATTTTAAACCTAGCCTGCTACTGATGTACTCCACATATATGTCCCTATTCTTCCATTTCTGAAACCAACATAAAATTAGAAATGATATCAAAATAATAAGTAGCTAAAAGCTCAGTAATCAGTCTTATAAGTAATTTGGAGGGGGGGTTATATGGGGTAAAGAGATATCCAGAAGAACAGGAAATCAGATTGTCCTCTGGCCAAAAATGCCAAAAATCAACACTGAGATGCACAAAGTCATCTTAAAGAAACAAAACAGGCTACCATCTAATTAATATATTGAAGATAAGAATGTAGAGATTTGGTCAGCCACAAAAACAGGAAAAAAAGATTCAAAGCCCAATTATTTTTTAATTAATTTTTATCTTAAAGAAAATGAGCCCATCTGATTTCTACAAGTATCTAGTCTATTTTGTAGCTAATCCTTGGAACAGAGATGTACGTGTTTGGCTCTCTTAACATAATGGCATTAAATGTAAGACTTGCATAAGTAACCTCCTCTTCCTCTAGGCTTATGCTCCTCAAGGTATTTTCTGAAAGTTTGGCCTATGGGGTTTTTATTTAGCAAGAATATGAGGAAGAGAAATTATTATTATTATTATTATTATTATTATTATTATTATTTTAAAGAGAAAGGGAGGGAAAGAGAATCAATTTTATTTAGTTTTTCATGTGGCTTTCATTGCTTTTATACTTTGTTGTGTACGTGATGCTGGGGTTCAAACCCGGGTCGGCATACATGCCACGCAAGCACTGTAACCACTGAGCCACTACTCCAGCCCCAGAGGAAAAGAAATTAAATAACGGGCTCCCCAACTGCTGAAAGTTTTCTCATTGTAAATTAATAAAATTTGTTTCTGGTTTCACGTCAGTTGTTAGCAAGTTTGGTAATTTAAATATCCTTTCTTTTTTTTTAACAGAGAGGGACAGTTAGAGTGAGAGAGAGAGAGAGAATCCTTGAATATCCTTGTTGATCAACTTCAAAATATGGTGAAACAGGTTTTCTAAGCCTGTCTGGACAGGCCTCTGTGAAGCAGTGCTTTCTCCAAGTCAAGCGGAGCTCTTCCGTTGGAAATAGGCACACCCTCACTAGTGAAGAGCATGCACAGCAGGCCCCATTCCAGCTGCAGAATGGGAACATAATGGTGGATGCACAGGCACAGCATCCAGAAGTCGACCATCTCCAGGCGATGCAGCCCTCACTAGCCCCATCTCCCTGGAGCTACGGTCAGAGCAAATGCAGCTCCTCCAATATAGCAGGTGCTCAATAAATGTGCTGAAGCGATGGCTGCACTTGAACAAGCACGATGGCCTCCTGTGAGAGAGAGGGAAGAAGGCACTCACCATTCTGAAGGTTATCTTCCTGACCACTCCACTCGTCAGTCTCAGAGAGTGACCCTAAGGAGAACAGAACTTACCAAAACCTGAGCAGCTTTTTTGTTTTAAAGACACTTCCTGTGGGCCCAGGGAAAAAAACCCAGTAAAGAAATAAGGATAACACAATCCTCATAGGCTCAGGCCTCCCTAAGGTCCTTGTAGAGATTCAGCCCTCCCCTTCCAAGTCCCTTCCGTCTTCTATCAGGCCCCAGGAGATTTCTCACACAGCTAGCTCCAGTCCTCATCAACCATAAGAGTTCCTACCTTTCCCAGTTCCCTAATTCTGATCCCCTGGGTGGAATGATGAGGAAAAAGTCAAGGTTTGGCTTTGTTCCTACAACTCTCTGAGCTCAGATCCTCCCTCACCCACCATCTACCTGTGGAAAGGTGATGCAGGGGCAGACTGTATCTCTTCCTAAATGCTACTGAAAGACCCAGGACTAAACATCATCAGGTAACTGTATAGCCACATGTTTGGGGCCTCAGGTGTTACTCAGGACCCAGGAGAGTTAGTAGGTATCTCATCCCTGTGGCTGCTTTGGGGTAAAGTTGCTTGGTGCTGCAGCAGGCAGACTCTTCTGCTGGTCCCAGAAGCCTCAGACGCATGCAAAAAAAGCCCACTGCAAATTCAAATGGGCATGTAAGTAAAAGGTAATGGGAAAAACAAACAAATTCAGTTTCTCCAATTACAGTCTCATAACCTGGTACATTTCTATGCCCCTAGATGTGTGGGGTACCCCACAACACAAAACACCAAACAGGTATGCGGTGAATTCTCTAATAGACACCAGCTGAGTGTCCTCTAATTCAATTCAATTGTGACACTACTTGCCTGGAAATACAGGAAGACCCCACAGGTTGAGGGCTAGCCCTTGAGACTCTAATCACAGCACAGGCGATGGCCTGTGCTTCTGACCAACCAGCTGCATGCAAATCAGGGTTCCCACCGCACTGTCCTCAGGTCCAGTCTATCTGCTAGAGTGGCAAACGGAACTCAGGGAAACATATTCTTCTATTTATGGATTATTAGGGACACTAAAAAGAACACAGATAAACAGCCAGATGGAAGAGATACATAGGGCAAGATATGGGAGAAGGGGCATAGAGGTTCCATGCTTTCTCTAGGCAAGTCACCTTCTGGGACCTCCACGTGTTCAGCTATCAGAAAGCCCTCAAAACTCAGTTCTTTTGGTTTTTTATAGATGCTTCTTTAAGTATGCATGATTGACTAAATCATTAGCTACTGGTTTATCAATTCAACTCTCGGTTCCTCCTTGCCCCCAAACCAGGGGGAGGGACTGTAAGCTCCAACCTTCTAATCAATCATGGGGTTGGTTCCCTTGGCAAACAGCATTGCCTCCTGAGGCTATCTTGGAGACTCCAGGCACCAGTCATATGATTAGCATGCAAAAGACACTCTTACCACTTTGGAGATTCCGGATACGGAGAGCTATTTGTCAGGAAATGAGGGACAAGATCAAATACATGTTTCACAATATCACAGCAAGAAATAGACATATGCTGTCCCAAAGAGCCATGCTGCCTTTGGTTGGTTGTCATGCGGGGCCTCTATTAAGGAACCTTGGCCCTGCTGCTGATGTCAGTCAGGTTGACCTTGTCTTACTGTTTCTGCTCTCCACACACCACCTACAGATAAAACATACCATTTCTTTCACCATACCCAGAGTATTTCTGCATCCCTTGTCAAATTTTCCTGCTTTGGCAGATAGATGTGGTATATCCAGTTCTGGAAACTCTGTTGCAATTTGCTGAATAAAAATGTGCTTTGTTGATGCATGTGTTGGTCTAAGTAACTATCTTTAAAAGAGAAACAGTACATGATAATAGCACTACAATTTTCTCTGATACTAAGTTTGGAGTTATATAAGTGACTTGGATATTATGGATATTCAGTTGGGAGGCTAGTTGTTTTATTTGTTTTAATCAGGAATCGAGAGAAAGACATGGTAGATGAGAGAGAAGCAAAATATAATGCCAAGGGGTTTCAGCCTATGACGCTTGAATTTTGGACATTAAGTTATATGCGTAAATATTTAAAAAGACATAAAAATGTTGCTTTTGCACAGCAAAATCTATGTTCATAGCAGCTCAATTTACAATAGCTAAATTATGGAACCAACCCAGATGCCCCTCATGAATGAATCCAAAAACTGTGGTATATATATACCATGGAATTCTACTCAGCAATTAGAAACAGTGAAATTGAAGCCTTTGAAGGTAAATGAATATCAGTGGAAGAAATCATGCTGAGCAAAGTTAGCCAAACCTAGAGAGTCAAGGGTTGAAATGTTTTCACTCATTTGTGGAGGCTGGAGCTAAACCCAGGCCTGTGTGAAAGGTCATTAATCTCATGTATTAGACTCAACAAAGGTATAGCAACAAATAATCTAGGGCAATCATAGATAATGTAGTGGTGGGGGATAGTGTAGGTTGGGGAGGGAAAAAGGAGGGAGAATAGGGAAGGATCTAGAAGGTAATTCTGGTTTAAGAGTATATGCATATCATATTGTTACTTTAAATGCATTTATGATTGTACAATAACTCAATTCCTTAATAAAAATATTTTTTTTTAAATGTTGCTTTTGTAACTTGCCATTCTTGTGTTTAATAATTAGGCTGAATACCACAGTTGCTTCTTTGGGGGTACCACCATAAAATGGATGAATAAAGAAAGTTATTTTTAACCTATGAAGAGTTTGTTGTTTTTTTGTTTTTTTTGTTTTTGTAAAATAAAACATGGGCTAAATTAGGGAATATAGGATGTCGGTGGAATAATGCAAAGTACCCATCATCAAACTAGTATTCATATGCTCACTATTATGACTGGGCATGGAAAGGACACTCTGGGACCCCTGCTCTAGCATCCAGACTTCATTCTATTTGGTTAATACCCAAGTTGAATCAGTTGTTAAATATTTTGGTTATTAGCAAGGATGTAGATATCATCCTACTTAGTCATCACTAACTTAGTGAGACCCTGTTTCAAAATAAAATATAAAAAGGGATGGGGATGTGGCTCAGTGGCTAAGCACCCCTGGGTTCAAACCCTGGTACAAAAACAAACAAATAAACAAACAAAAAACCCCCAAACATAATAAAATTTAAACAGGGCTCAGGAGTTACAGTGCTTGCCCAGCATGCACAAGTACATGAGTTTGAACCCCAGCACCATGTACACAACAAAGTCTCAGAGCAACAAAAGCCACATGAAAAACTAAATAAAATTGATTCTCTCTCTCTCTCTCTCTCTGTCCCTCTCTCTTTAAAACAAAAAAAAATTAAATTCACTATACAAGTTAACAAACAAATTAGAGTACCAAAGCTATTTACATTGGGTCTGGGAAGTCAACATCAATGATTGGCTGGCTTTCTCTAGTATTTAGTACACTGTACTAGTTAAGAGCCAGAATTTTAACTTGAAAGAGGCCTAGGTTTGAATTCTACATCTGACACTTCCTAAGTGGACAATCTTGGGCACGTTGCTGAACTTTTATATATTTATGTGAGTTTTCCCACATGCAAAATACAAATGATGATACCTACACCCTTGTTAATTTACCAAAATATTTAACCACTGGTTCAGCTTGGGCTGAAGTCTGACTGCTAGAGCAGGGGTCCCAGAAAGTCCCTTCCATGCCCAATGTTAATCCTCTAGTTTCTGGATTTGAGGAGGACAAGATTGAGGGATCCCTGGGAAAAAAGCTGGGAAGCTGGAGAAAAAGGGTACAGAGAACACAGGGGTAACTCAGAACAACAGCTCTTCACTGACCAAAATGGAAGTATTTCAATATTTTAACAACCATTTTGGCCATGACAGCCTCAGGATTACAAAAAAGGTTGATTAAGACAGTGTGCTAAGTATTTATTTCAGGGCTTAGTTTTTAGTAAGGGTTCAAAAAATAATAGGCGTTATTATTTTTGATTCTGTTATTGTTAATGTCTGGTATGTGGATTAAATTGGTAGCAGTGGATTAAAAGACCAATCAAGGCCAAGAAAATATTTGTATTGTCATTGCTTTTCCAACTACTAAATGTTTGCTACATTCATATTATGAGAATAAATGACATCATGGGAAATAATTTTATGGAAAACCAAGAGTAATTCCTATAAAACACCTTGTACTCTGGGAATACACCTAGTTTATCATACACTGCATCTGACAAATTAGTGGCTGAAACCCAGAGAAGGCACAATAAAAAAGAACTGACAAAAATGATAAAATCAATTTTAGCATCCTCAAAGTAATTCGAATCTTAATTAATTGTTACTGATAGTCAAAATTCAACGGTACATTTTGACATTTCTGGGAGTACACATTAGAGATTAATATCTTCAGCTAAATTAGCAAGCAGATAGTTTTTCCGTATGAAATACATCAGCTCAAATCTTGAGAGTCTTCTGGAAGCTTTTGTAATACTATACAACTTAATAATTTCTCATACTATCATTGTATAACCCAAAATGAAGTGGCTATTTTAAAATCACCTGCTTATTTTTAAAACATTCAAAAGAGGATAATTTAATGGATTTGGGATGTGTGGGTTATGAGCCTCAATTGTTTCTTGGCACTCATTGTTAAATCAATTAATCACCAAATTGCTATGTCATCTTATGATGACTTGAAAGTCTTCAGTGAATATTTAGTGGTTTAGTGGTTTGGAAAATGTGGCTAAGATGAAGTGAAAGAGTTTACTGACAATTTAAATTAACCATATTTTCTTCTTAAGGGATTTCTTTCAGGTAAAACAGATAAAAATTAACAGATTTTTTAAAAATTATCATTCCAAGGCTCATCGGTTTGAACGTTTGCCTGGTATGCATGAGGACCTGGGTTCAAACCCCAGCACCTCATACACAACTAAGTGTTGGAGAAACAAAGCCCAGATGGAAAACTAAATAAAATTGATTCTCTTCCTCTCTCTTTTTGTTTTTTAAATATTATTCCATAAGGTAACAATACTCACCACTACTAGGAGAAGGGTATGTCTGAGGGTTTTAACCAACTAAGGAAATGCAGAGCCAGAACTGATGGTCTTACTTTCTGACTCTCATATATTTTTCCACATTTTGATGGTAAGCTCAAAGCTAATTTGCATTACTGATTAATCATTATTATACCACAAGTTGTATTATACCCTCAGAGGGATTTTTTCCACTCAAGTAAGTCTGAGAGAACAGAGGTTGCTATTCCCATAAACTCTGTTTGAACAGAAAAAAAATTTAAATTGTACTTACAGTAATCAGATTGTACACTGTTATTAAACATACAGTGTGCATTTATAATCTTCTGGCTTGTTGACTCATCAGCTTTCAAAAGGCTCAGTCTGTCTGAATGATGAAATAGAGACAAGTGCTTGCAGGGGAGGAAGGTTGAAATCAACTGGGGATACAGACAGAAAAGACAGCTAAGGGCAAGATACTGAGGATCTGCTCTCATCCACAGAGATATTTTATTGGAGACAGACATATCAAGAATACAGACTTTCAGATCTCCACACTGTATATTCACAAAAGATATCTTTTATTCCACATTTTCTCTGAGATCTCCCCATTTATTAATAACTTCTTATAAAAACTTGTATTAGCTATAAAAAGTATAGTGTTTAATTATTGCATCATAAACTGTAGTTTTCTGTAAGTGCCTAATTTAAGCATACTTTTATTCTAATGTTTAATCAACAAAAATTTGAGTCAGATAAGGAAAGAAGCATTAAAGAGCAGGCTCTATTGTATTTCCTCACCATATAGACGATAGTGTCAATAATTAACATTTTAATAATATTAAAATAGTATTGGGGCTGGAGCAGCGGCTCAGCTGTTTCAGAGCTTGCCTGGCAAGCGCGAGGATCCGGGTTCGAACCCCAGCACCACGTACACAACTGAGTGTTGGAGCAACTAAGGCCATGTGAAAAACTAAATAAAGTTGTTTCTCTCTTTCTCTGTCTCTCTCACTGTCCCTCTCTCTTTAAAAAGAAAAATTGTATCAACATAAAAATTTGTAATACTCATCAGAGGTACATTAAAATGGGCAACTCACAGCAGCAAATGGTCCACTTTGAAGAATACGCAAGTATTTTAAGTCATTTTCCCAGGTTGGGTTCAATTGTGCACCTCCCTGGTCTCTGACTCAAGTTAGAACAGGGAGAGGTTGGGAACTCAGCACCCAGGAAACGGCAAGAAAAGGAAGAGAAATCCAAGAAGAAGAGACGTCTAGGTTTCAACTGGAATCAGATTCCATCAATATGTTCTAAAAAAAAAACTCATGAAAATTGTAAAGATTCTGAGACTCTGATCTAATCATAAACTGACCTTACATATAAGAAGAAATTCTTTCTGGTAATAGATTAGCATACCTTCTAGAATGCCGAGAAGCAAAGAGCATGTTTAGGAGTTAGTAAGTATTCATTTTAGGGAAGTGCTGCAGTTTGGATATGAGGTGTCCCTCAAAAGCTCAGGAGACAATGTAGGAATGTTTCACAGGTAAAATGATTAGACTATGAGAGTGGTGACCTAATCAGGTTAATTCGTTTGATAGACTGACAATCTGAATGGATTACTGGATGATAAATGTAGGTAGGTAGGGCGTGACGGAACAAAGTAGGTCACTGGGGACGTGCTCTTGGAGATTATATCTTGTCCCCTGGCTCTCTCCCCCACCCAGCTACCTGCAGCTTTCCTCTACTATGCCCTTCTGCCATGATGTTCTGCTTCAATTTAGGACCAGAGCAATGCAGCTGACTGACCATGGACTGAACCTCTGAAACTGTGAACTCAAAATAAACTTTTCCTCCTCCAAGTTGCTCTGGGTTGGTATTTTGGTCACAGCGGTGAAAACCTAACTAACACAGTAAGTTACTAGGGACAGTATTGAAGCTACAAACTATTGTATCAGAGTTTGAACAGCAACTTGAAAAAGCACAACAGATGGAGCTAAAAATAAAAATGATGGAGGCAACTTAAAAACTGACATGCCCCCAGTGTGCTATTTAATTAATGAACACCAAAGGAAACTTGCATTTTCTTGTGGTTAAAACAACTCAATAAAGTAAAAGCAAAATGCCATTTGGGATTCTAATGCAACTGCACACTCAATGAATTTGTCACTAATCACTCTATGGAACTAAATCCTAATAATTAACATTCATACACATATTGTGTTCTTCAAGGTTAAGTGAAGTTTACATCTTTATGTACAGGTGCATAGATAAAAACATAACATAGTACTGAAGAAAACATGTATATGTGTGTAAGTTTGGAAGATTGTTTACCTTCCTATTATGATTGAGGACTTTTCATCTTTTTTCCACAATGGTACATCTAACAGTAACTTTTTCGCTTTTACTTATAATAATACTTATCCATTATTTTATCACTGAGTTGACTTTCTGGTCATGCTAGTGATTCCATTGAGTTAGATGCTCTTTCATTGCATATCAGGGCTGGAATGTACAATCTATAGCTATAAGAGAGAGATTTTCCTCTGTGCAAAGCTAACAATCACCTCTGATTATTGAACCTTCACTATTATCCTTATTAATATCTCTGGATAAAAAATCAAGTGAGATAAATAATAAAGCATGCACACATCACACTTCTGCATATCTTCTCCTCTTGGCACAACATGCACACGCATGCATAAATGTGTGCACACATACTCACAAACACACAGAGAGAGACATCTTTATTCCTGCTTTGTGTGGACAATGTGTAGTAATCTCCTTTTGTGCAATAGGATGTTTCTTCATGCAAGATCACTGCGTGTTGTCTATGCTGATTAGCAACAAGCATTGCCCCATCCCCCAAAGTTATCATGTCTTAGGTGAATAACTGAGGACCTGGTCAGTGAACAAATAGGTGTTAAATTGGAGGTGACAGAACTAAGAATTTCTAAATTTTTATCTTAGAGACTTTCTTTATTCTATGTACCTGTAGTTTCCTACATAGGTTCAATTAGTACCTTCCTGAATGCTTTTGTCTAATATATATATATTAGAGAGAGAGGGACAGTGAAAGAGAGAGAGAGAGAGAAACAATTTTTATTTAGTTTTTCATGTGGCCTTCGTTGCTCTGAGACTTCGTTGTGTACGTGGTGCTGGGGTTCGAACTCATACTGGCGCATGCCAGGCAAGCACCGTAACAGCCGAGCCACTGCTCCAGCCCCTATCATATTTTTATTATACTCAAGAAAGCATATATAAAATTATGCTACTGCTAATAATCTAACTCTGGGGCAGTGCTTCTGATCTAGAACTATAAGCTTTTTAAAAACTTATTCTTTAACATACACAAAAATAATTACACATATTGATGGGATACCACGTAATGTGTGTAATTTTCGTTTTTATGTCAGTTAAAAAATAAAACATGCATGCATCACTTCTGCATATCTTCTCTTCTTGGCCTACACACACACATGCATATATGTGTGCACACGTACAAACACACACAGAGATATCATCAGTCCCACTTTGTATATGCATACATGGTATAATGTTTTAATCAGGTTAAACATATCTATCTCCTCAAATACTTATCATTTTATACTGGTGAACATTTTAAAATCTTTTCTTTTAGCTTTTGGATGTATAGTACATAATTATTATCTATAGTCATCCTACCATGCAATAGCACACCAGAACTTCTTGCTCCTATCTGTAACTTAGTACTCACTGATCTTGAACTATAAATTTCTTAAGGGTAAGGCCTATGGGATTATTTGCTTGGGTACATAGCACAATAACTAGCATTTACTAAGTGTTCAGCAAAATATCTGTTGAATAAATGTGGCAGAAGCAGTGATGGTGGAAGGAAGAGGACCAGAGAAATATTCTAAACATCAAAATAGGAAAGGGCTCACTATGATTTTATGAATGGGCCTTTGTTATGGTTTGGATGAAAGGTGTCCCCCAAAAGCTCATGTGAGACAATCCAGGAAGGCTAAAGTGAAATTATTGGGTTGTGAGAGACGTAATCCAATCAATGAGCTGATCCCGATAGGGATTAACTGGTAACTGTTTGCTGGTAGGGTGCGGCTGGAGAAGGTAGGTCACTGGAGGCATGCCTTTGGGGTACATATTTTGTATCTGGAGTGATGTCTCTCTCTCTCTGCTCCCTGGAGCATGCCTTCCACCGTGATGTTCTTCCAACTCTCAGACCCTGAGGAATGGAGCCAAACTTCTATGGACTAAGACCTGTGAAACCGTGAAACCATCAATAACCCTTTCTTCCTAAAATTGTTCTTGTTGGGTCTTTTAGTCACAGCAATGAAAAAGTTGACTAAAACTGTCAATAATAAGTAGATTATAATAACAGATCTACTTTGTATTTTACTAAGAATTATCTAGAGGAAACCAATCTCATCAGAAGTACATTATTAAGTAGTCTGTAAAATCTTTGATTAATGCTGTATAGGAAAGCACCTCTTCTTTCATTTGGTTTTCTCACCTAGTGAAGCAGGTCAAAACCACTGCGAGGATAGGCCTCTCATTTCATTTCTGGCAATCCAGATGGGACAGCAGAGGTAAAGACACAGTATCTGCCTCTGTTTATCTCTGGGGTCTAGCCTCAACAAGAGGCTGGAGGATAAAACTTTCCCTTGGTTCATGACAGGCAATTTTGCCCATAGGGGAGGCAACTCATCTGGCTCCCCAGAATGGCAGCCCAGAAGCACAACAGAACCCACGAGGAGCAGGAACCAGAAATAGGGAACTTGGAGCACTGCCGGACTTAACAAGTAAGGGCCCAGGTCCATTAATGGTAGCCTACCTGACCTCCCCTTTGAGGCCTAAGCAGGTAGAAGAAAGGCTTGATTAACCTCTGAGGGTCCATAAGTAATCTCCAAGAGGAATTGGAGCTGAAAAGGACCTAGGGAGCCAACTGCGTAGTCTCTGTATGGGATCAGCGAGCAGAGGGGAAACTGTGACTCCTTTGGTTTTGGAATTTTGGAATTGGGGTGGTATAGAAATTTTGTTCTGACCAAATCTGTATAGAAATGTGTAAAAGTGTGCAACACCAATGCAAAATAGCAAATAAGAGGCATACAAAGAAAACTTACTCCTTTAGGGTACATGTAAAAACTTTAAGACAGGCTTTTTATTTTTTATTTTTTTTTTAAGAGAGAGGGACAGAGAGAGAGAGAGAAAAGAGGGAATCAATTTTATTTAGTTTTTCATGTGGCTTTGGTTGCTGCAACACTTTGTTGTGTTCATGGTGCTGGGGCTCAAACCCACATCCTCATGCATGTGAGGCAGGTGCCGTAACTGCTGAGCCACCACTCCAGTACTCAGGAAAGGTTTTAATGGTGACTATTAGAAAAGCTCACATAGCAGAAGTCACATGCGTATGTGAATTTGAATGGCAAGCCTTTGATGTGGAATGGCTATCAGTATCAGGGGATCCAAAGAAGAGACTATCAGTGTGGAAAACCTCCAAAAGGAGGTGGGTGGAGAATGTTTTAAATTCTTGAGTACATGTATAAATGACTATAAAGCTATTTGTGGCTCCATGGCTTTATGCTACAAAGTCCAAATGAGTCCTAACTTGCCGTTCCATGAAGTTTAAGTCATACTATAAAGTCTACCATAGGCTCTATTCAATTTCCAAAGGGTTAAATCTATTTAATAAGGACTATTTTAAAAAATCTGAAGCAGGGCTAAAGCAGTGGGTTGCAGTTATTGTCCCTCTCTCTTTAAGAAAAAAAAAAATCTGTAGTTATTATCTCCTGCCAGTGGAGATCTAAGACCTACTAAGTAGCTACAAAAAAAAAAAAAAATTTTTTTTTTAAAGAGAGAAGGACAGTGAGAGAGAGAGAGAGAGAATCAATTTTTATTGAGTTTTTCACATGGCTTTCATTGCTCTGACAGTTGTGTAAGTGGGTGCTGGGGTTTGAACCTGTACACTCCTGCATGCCGGGTAAGCACCTTAACCGATGAGCCACCACTCCAACCCCAACAAGCTACAAAATTTGTTTTCTGTTGTGCACACACCAATTGGCTTATAGATAAATCAGTACCATAAATTTAATAAATGGATCCAAATGCCTTTTAGTTCACATGACTTGAATAAACTTTAACAAAAATGGCTAATTTAAATTGGTAAAAGTAAAGGGACCTTTTAAAATTGCTAACTCACTATGGCCATATTATTGAGTTTGTCCTGGGGGAAAAAAAAGGTGTCCATTTAAAAATAAGCCTCAAGGGCAAAACAGTAGCAAGAGCTATATTCGAAACATGAAGTGGACCACTGTTACGGTTGCCAATTAAATTGCTGGTTTCTGTAAAATGTTCAAAAAGAAATTTCCATTGCTTCTAGGATTTTTTTTTCTTCTCTTTAGCTGGAAAGCTGTTTTGATTTTTGTGAATTACCTAAAGTTAACAACTAAAAATGAGTAAATTAGATTTAACATAAATAAGATTAATCATTAATAAATGTGTTTGTCAAAGGGGACATTTAATTAATTTACAAAGTTAAAATGCTAAAATTTAATTGTTAAATATAAATTTAAGCACTCTAAGCTTTCTAAATTCTATAAGGTGACATATATTTGGGTTTACTAAATGTGCTTTTACAAATTAATTTTAAAGAACAGTTTAAAATTGCTTTGTTTCTGGGTCTTTACTAAGAACAGGTTTACTAAAAATTAAAATTGTAACAGATATAATTCCCCATGTAAAGAGTGTAAAAAAGGGTTTCAGCTAAGTTTCAATTAAAGTATTACAACAAAGTATTTGATCCTATTAAAAGGAGCAATTAAAGATTCAAAAATTATAAGGATTGCTTTGGAATGTAAACTTTAAAAAAGGACCAGCAACTAAAAAGGTAAGAAAAAAAGTTATAGTTGTATATTTTAGTATGAAAAAAAGAAATAGTCTGGATAAAAAGAATTTTATATGCTAAGACAAGTAAGATATGAGTGTCTAAGTAAGCTGCAGATGGTCTGTGGAGAGTAAATCTCAAAAGTTTACATGTGTGTGATTAAGGCTTCTTCTAAGGTCCAATGCTGATAAACTGCTTTAAATCAGAACCTAATTCTCTATATATGAAGATAACAAGGATTTCATAAAACACTGATCTGCTGTGTCTATTAAGGTAATTTCCTTGTATCTGTTAGATTTTATTACTTAGGAAGCTAAATCTTAAGAAAATTAGGGTATATGTGCTTGTTTAAGTCTTTTAAATAAATAACTGTATTTTGAGTTACTGCAATATGCTTAACATCTAAATATATATATATATATGATAAAAATGTATAATCTGAAAACCTTTTTAATATGAACCTTATCTAAACATTATGTAAAGTTTATGTAAGTTTAATGACAAAGTGACCAATATATGCTTTCTTTTATAGATAGTATCAAATTTTAAGGCTACATGGCCATTAAAAGACTTGGCTTAGCTCTGTTTACCTTGACTAAGCCAATTTTTGATTATTAACACTCTTTCTTACACGTATAAGATTTAAATTATCCTTTGATCTTTCTCAGCACTGCTAACCTACGCAGAACGAGGGTTGTTGTTACCTTACATTATGGCTTCTAAAGTTTACTTAAAATTTAAACATAATTAATATGAAACTGTCTGTGTAATGCCGGTTTCTCTGCATACTAGATATAATCATGTTTTTTTTTTCAGGTATGCAAAACTTTTTAAAATGTAAAGCTTGGGGCTGGAGCAGTAACTCAGCAGTTACAGTGCTTGCCTGACACACGTGAGGACGCAGATTCAAATCCCAGAACCATGTACCCAACAAAGTGTTGGAGCAACAAAAGCCACATGAAAAACTAAATAAGATTGATTCTCTCTTTCTCTCTTCTCTCACTGTCCCTCTCTCTCTTTAAAAAAAAAAAATAATAAAATAAAAAATAAAATAAAACGTAAAGCTCGGGAAAACACTTTACCAAATTACTGTTTTCCAAACTATATTTATATGAGAATAACCAGTTTTATGGTATGTATGTCATCTGTTTCTCTTTTTTTGTGTGTGATTGGATAAAGGCAGCCTCAATATGTTATATATAAAATTTTATGTTACTCTTTACACTGAAATGGAAATTTAAATGTGTTTTAAAAGGTAACAGGATGGGGCTGGAGTGGTGTCTCAGTGGTTTCAGCACTTGCCTGGCAAGCATGAGGACCCAGGTTCAAACCCAGCACCACTTACACAACTAAGTGTTGGAGCAACTAGGGCCGTGTGAAACTAAATAAAGTTGTTTCTCTGACTCTCTCACTGTCCCTTTCTTTGGGGGAAAAAAAAGGTAATAGGATGAGTCCATATTTGTTTAAGAGCTCTCTTAGTCTTTCTGTTTCATTCATATTTCAGATATAATGTTGTAATGTTAGCTAGTACTCAGACTCCAAAAATAATACATAAAAATTTTATAAAATGATATTTTAAAGGGACAAAGATCAGCTCCAAGGAAAAAACGCTTTACCTAAGATTTTGTTAAAAACCCATTCTTGTCTAAGATAAGACTCATCTCCCACCTTGCTCCATGTTAGGGTGGTTCCAAAGTAGGCTAAAATTAAACTTGCTTAGAGTAAGTTTCAAAGGATAGGTTCTTATTATAAAGATTTCTTTTCTTTTCTTTTCAAGAGAGAAAGACAGAGAGAGGAACAATTTTACTTTTAGTTTTTCATGTGGCTTTCATTTCTCTGACACTCCACTGCATACACAGTGCTGGGGTTTGGAACCGCATCCTTGGACATGCCAGGCAAGCAACGTAATCACTGAGCCACCGTTCCAGCCCTTGTTACAAAGATTTCTATAATCTCAAAATAAATAAGGGACATAATATAAGTAAAGACTTGAGATTAGGGGAATTATTCCCCTGACTCATGGTTCCAGTATATGTTTTCCTTATAAAATATTACCACTGCTTGTCTGGGTACCTTACAGAAATGCAGCTATTATAATAACCTGAGCTAATTTGATATGATAAAGTATCATTTATAGGACAAACAGGATAAAAAGCTGACTTTCAGTACTAATCCCAGCCCCAATTTTAATAAAAGGGTAAATAATTATAAAATTATAGACATTAGAGTTAAAACCTAGCACTCCTACTTTAGGATTGGTAAAACTGGCCTGCTGGATGTTTAAAACCAAAACGTGAAAACTAAAGTTAAAGAATAAAAGAACCAAAGAAAGGTCAATATTTTGACAATCACCCTTTAAGGTCAGCCAGGACTTGGGAAACAATGACAATTCTCTAACAACTTTGCCACTCTGGGTCCCATGACTTCCTGACCAGAGAGGTCAAGAGGCTAGGGGCGGGGGGTTGCAGAAGGAGGGAAACTGAAGTGGGAGATGTCTCTGATGCTTCCCAGAGAAGCCACAAGTGGTCAGCAGGACCTTGACCCATCCTGGCAGATGGCACTGATAGAGGAATGCTGAAGTTTAGACCTAAACAAACAAACAAACAAACAAAAAAGCTTCTCATGAGTTCCCAAAAAGTGACCCCCTAAAAAGTCTCTGCTGATTCTTTTATAACAAATTGGTACAGGGTCAATTCTGACCAACTTAGTCTTGAACACCTGGCAGGAGAGTAAACCGAAAACAAAACTGAGGTTTTCACAATATGAAAATGCTTGGTTTTAGACTAAGGAAGGAAGCTATATCCCAGATGGATGATGGAAATTTTTTTATCTTTTGGTTTCTGTATGCTCTTATTCTGGCTGGGTAGAAGCCTTCCCACCTCACACTGAAAAAGCTCGAGAGGTAGCCAGGATGCTCCTCCAGGAAATTATTCCCAGGTTTGGCCTCCTGATAACAATCAGCTCAGACAATGAGCCAACTATTGTGGCAGAGGAATACAACTGTTGGCCAAAAGTTTAAATGTCAGATGGAAGCTACATACTGTTATAGACCACAAAGTTTTGGTAAAATAAAGAGGATAAATAAGACTTTAAAGGCACAATTGTACAAATTATGTCCAAAAAAAAAAAAAAAAAAACCTCACGTTGGGATGAAATCATCCCTAGTACAGTATTGAAAACTAGATCCACTCCTACCCCTCCTATCAGCAGATTACAGGGAGACAAAGGAAACTGGAGAATTGACAGTGACAATAACTTCAGGCTGTAGGGAAAACACCAAGCTCAAGCCCACAGCTGCCAACTGGGAATGCACTCCAGACCCCTCTGCACACCTTAAACTGACCATGCAGAAGATGCTAAGCAAGCTCAAGGATCAGGAGAACAAGAGCCCTGCCTCAGAGACCCCAGGAACTGACCAGACTGAGCATCACCGAGTTAATGAGACACAGTACTGCTTCGATCACCCTGAGACTGGAAGATTAACTGCCCAGCAGGACAAATGGACTATTTCACCCTCTAGGAGAATTCTTATGCTGAAATGAATTGTCATCCTTGGCTACTAACTGAATATGTAATCTTATTCTTGGTTTTTGCTACCGGGCCGGTGACAGTAACTTCTGAGGACTGGTCTCTTGGTAACAAAATTTTATTTGTACTTCTCTATTTTGCATGTATAGGATTTATTTGATTTGCTTGGTGTTATTAAGTTGACATAGCTTAACCCATGCTGGTAAAAATGTTAATGTGTTGCTTAATATGGTTTTCAATGGTTACCATAGGCAATTGCTTGCTACTATGGCTAGATCCTAGCTATTAGCTATTACTACTTGTACTCCATGTATTAAAATGGCCTATCACATAGTTTGTATAATTAATAAGATATATATGGGTCCTATCACACCAAAAAAACCATGTTATAATTCTAGGATTACTTGTTGCTGGGGGAAAAAAAAATCAAACTTCACATGGCTCAAACTAAAAGGCCTTGTCCAGAGTTTTTTTGTTTGTTTTTTTTTTTAGAAAGGGGGACACAAAGAGAACCAGTTTATTTAGTTTTTCATGTGGCTTTCGTTGCTCTGACACTTTGTTGTGTATATGGTGCTGGGGCTTGAACCTGCAACCTCACGAATGCCAGGCAAGCGCCATTACCACTGAGCCACCGCTCCAGCCCCCAGGCATTTTTTTAACAGATGAGAACCAAGGGAGTTTGGTACTTCTGGCTAAAACAGAGGAATCTTGCTGTCTCCAAATAAATGACAATGGATAAACGGTTAAAAATATAGCCAGCAATATTTTAAAAATTAGCCTATGTGCCAGTCCAGATCTGGACAGATCTCAAGGTGTGAACTCCAAACTCTCTGTTCAGAGACTGGTTTTCTGCTTTTGGTGGGATTAAAAGCTTAATTGGCATAGTAGGAGTTATGCTATTAATTTGTTTGATACTTCCATGGCTGGCTTCACTTTGCATAAAACTATTAGATACACTAGAGAAACAACTGTTGAAAGAAAAAAAAATCAGCTAAGATTATGATGTTATATAAAACATTAAATCAAGAGGGTAATGTTTTATAGTTTAAAGATAAACTTAATAAAGCATTAACGGTGGGGGAAAAGAAGCAGGAGACCCGAGTGAGGAAGGAGCTCCCCAAAAGTAATGAGAATTCCCCTCCCTTGTATGAAACTCCTTTCCTTGAGAAACTGTGTTTTTCTTAATTTAGCCCAGGAGCTAAAAACTGGATAAATGTCAGGAAGTCCTCTATCTGTTTGTTTACTCACTCTGCTTGTGCTGAGAGAACAGTAGAAGCACAGACTTATAAGCAGCACGTTTTGGGGGGAAGGTGGTTTTTTTCTCTTTCCTGGGAAACTTTACTTTGAGACTGTTTTTCAGCTGTTTTTGTTCTTTGCAGAGAACCATTGTCGTGTAATTTCCTTTTAAAATCAATAGGTATGGGGTTGGGGATTTACCTCAGTGACATAGGGTGGGCTTGGTCCTCAGCCCTGAAAAAAAAAAAAAAACCAAAAAAACAAAAATAAAATCAGTAGGTATTGGGCTGGAGGGGTGCCTCAGGGGTTAGAATGCTTGCCTGGCATTTGTAAGGACCTGGGTTCAAACCCCAGCACCACATGCACAACTAAATGTCCTGGATGGAAAGGCCAGATAGAAAAATAAATAAAATTGATTCTCTCTTTCTCTCTCTTAAAAAAAAAATAGGCATTGAAAGCTAAATATATGCTATAACCTCCTAAAAGGTATAAATTGCAAAGGCATTGTCCAGGAGGTAATAGCCCCTATGTGTCCCTGGTCCATGCTGCTGCATTTTTATTAAAACCTGTTTTCCTGAGAACCTCTTCAGTGTCTGAGCCTCATGTGTCCCATTTCATGAGTAATTCATCTCTTTTATCCCTTTTGTATTTATAGAAGTCCAGTTTACCATTTTAGAAGATTCCTTGATTTCTCCATTGTTCACTTAAAAATTGTTTACTTTTTATAGAGTATCTAGTCAAGCAAACACATATTTGGGCTCTTGATGAACTTTAAAAACTGATGAAGAGTTCCTGCTCTGTAGAAGAGTCTCTCTCATGGTAAAGACAGACATTAAAGAGACCACAGCAAACAATGACATGATTACCAACATTCAAAGTATTGGAGAGGTACAGGCACTGTGGGAATGCTTAATGGAGAAGAGTACAGAATGACCCGGTTGGAAGATTCAGCACTTGCCTAGGGCAGAAGCAAAGGAAGACCCAGAAAGAGGAAGAGAAAGAGCAAGCACAGAATAGTACCCATTAGGAAACAGATCACCGAGTTAGAAGAAAATCTAGAAAGAAGTTATTCAAGATACATATGCATTTTGATGTACACTGTTTCAAAAAACAGATAAATATTTATTTCATGCTTTTATTTTTACTTAGGTTGGCAGGGGCTATGGAGCCACCAGAATCTATTAGGTATTTAGGGTTTAGGAATGTTTTAGCTCTGTAAGGAAACCTAACCTCTGAAGAGGTAACTTAGATGATGGAGAATTAGCTGAGTAAGAAGGTAAAGGACAGCAGAAAAGATTTCCTGACAGAGGGTATATGCAACATGTGAAAGGAACCAAAGGTGGCAGAGACCACTGTGGTGGCCCCATTCATCTTTTTCCTCTCCTTCATAGGGAACAATTTCTGAAGGCAGACTCCATCAGCTCTTAGAAAAGCCATCCTGCTGTAAGAGCCACGTCAGGACAGAAACCACTGGCAGGTAGGCAATCACAACAGCACAGACACAGGGTTCACTTTGGTCCAGCTTTATTTATGACAAAGATTCAAACATATACTAATGTGTCAAGCCCTAGTGAAGTGATGGGTGTATTCTAGGGTTCTTCTACTCTGGGTCCTTAGGCCCACTGCCAGATCTCAGCTCTTTCCTATCCAGACCTTTCTCTCACTTGACTCCTTGAGAAAAGTGGCTTCCACTCCCAGTTGCATTCTCCTTCTGCCAAGTATCCTATCTCACCTAAACCAAACCACCCCAGCCATTGTCCCTGGTCTATCTCAGATCCCTTGTTCTCAGTCTTCCCGAGCACCAAGGAAACATATGCTTCTTGCATGTTGTCTGGAGTCACTCAGGACTCTGTCCCACTACAGTCTCACACACTCTCTGCCACCCCCTTATAGTTACTATTGTGACATTCCCTACGTCCTTTGTAGTGGTAAGCTATTAACAGTTAGAAGTTCAGTCTGGCTCCTGGAACAAGAAGCCATTCTTCCTGCTTCCCTGCCAGAAGTTTCTTTAAACCAGTGTCTCTCAATTCCCAACTTACAACCCAAAGGAATACGGTCCTTTATTTCTAACTCAACAGCACCTTTCCTCCTTTCATATCCTGCCTTACCTGGCTAGCCTTTACTCATCATTTTGTTTCCTTCCATCAGTCTCCTGCTCATACAAATTAACATTTAGAGTCACTGTAATACTGAAAAAATACATGCAATTGTGGTGAAGAAAAAGGAAATCAAATAACCTCCCTCAGATTAGATTATCAAGGGTCCATTCTTACTGTATTTCAAAAATTAATCTTTATGACTTATAATCATGAATGATTCAGCCTTCTGTTTTCCTTTATTTCTTCTATTCAAAGGACTGAAATATGTATAGTACAAGAAGATATAAAGGTAGTGGAGTAACCAGCCAGAGGGAAATAGAGAAGACAAATTTTTAAAAATTGGGATAAAAGTAATTCTCAAAATGTGTACCAGACAGCCTGAGCACTGGCTACAAGTGAGTTCCTGCACTTTTAAACAACCAACATAACGACAGGAAGCCCACATTCAATTACATAATTCAAAATGCCCACAGATTATAAGACAAACTAGTTGCTCAAGGGAAGCAGGGTTGTTTGTGGTTCTGAATTTCTGTAGGGGCTCAGTACAAGAGCGCAGCGTGATGAGTGAACGGTGGGCTCAGTTGTAAAACCAAGGGGCCGGGGGTCCTGAGGCCACTTCTGCAGTCACCGAACTCAGGCTGTTTGTGTGCTCTTGAACTGCAATTCAGTAAAAGTAATAAAAGGGGAAGCCAAAAGAAGACTAGCCAAAGACAGAGTTCTAAGGATTCTTCTTAAATCTAAAGATTGCCCGGAAAAGAGTGCAGTTTTCAGAAAATCCTCCATAAATATTATTTCTCACAAATGAGCATTTCTGATAATGTCTAGAAAGCAGAGAGTGGTGGTAGCAATTTACAGCATATTCATTTGCACTAGTAACCTTCAGAACCAGGGATAGGGCTAATATTTTATAAAAGTTAAGGAACAGAAGAAATATTTGTAGGTTAGGCCAAGATTTTCCTCAGAAAACAATCTTAGATCCATTCTAATGAAGACAAAAGGACGATGTGACCCCAAAGGTTGTGCCATTGAACTCAATTAAGAATGCTTAACTGAGACAATCTATGACACAGCTGTTAACAAACACCTAACTAATGCAGTCATTTTAATCACACACATACAAAAACCTCACAATAAGTAACCTTTAATGATGAAAGCTCCTCCTGATGGCTATAAGATAAAGTATTACAAAACTAGCACCTTTAGATGGCTAAATAATTTGCTCTATTGTATAGCACAAGTAACCAAAAGTTGGGTAAGTGTTGGAGACTGCCTTAACATAATTGTATTGTTTGTTGGTTGGTACTGAGGATTAAACCCAAGAGACCTATAGCACTGGGCTACATCCCCAGACCTATTTATTTTTTATTTTGAGACAAGGTCTCATTAAGTTGTTGAGGCTGGCCTTGAATGTGTGATCCTCCTGCCACAGCCTCCCAAGTCACTGGGATCATAGGATCCCACTGTGCCTGGCTTCATAATAGTTTTAACAATGTGCAGTAACAATTTTGGTTTTGCTACAGTGCTACAGAGGACCTGAGGCCATCAATATTTACATCAGCATCTCAATTTCAGGCCATGTCCCTATTCAAGCTCCTCTATGTCAATAATACACATAACTAAGTTCATGCATTTTGGGGGTAATGGAATGCCACAGAATGCATTTTCAGTTCATCCAAAAGTAACATCAACTTATTAAAGGACAACTTGAAAAATCAGAAAGGAGGAAGTGCAGAACGTATTTATGTTTTACACACTTTTTCACCTTTCAAGAAAGATATCATTTTTATGGATTCTAACTCTCTCAGTGGTTTCACCAGATCTATGTAGGTATAAATAGCCAAAAAATAAAATTGAATTCATATGACTTTGTGCATAACCAATATCTGTTTAAGGAATTTTCAAGGAAAGCTGCAAATATGTAACATGATATTGTCCTAATGAAATTCTTTACATGATAATAAAATATATCATGATTTCAGTTCCAGAAAAGTTTGCCTAATTTTCTTTTTCTTTTCTTTTTTTTTTAGCCTGAAGACTGGACTGGAAATCCTGGGATGATAGTCACAGGGAAACTGCTTTTTAAGTGAAATGGATTTACTACTAGATTTGATTTTGAAGAAGTAGAAAGCAGTCATTTTAAAAAATGAGATAAAGCAGACTTGGGGACCCACCTAATAGCTCCGCTGCTATAGAGAAAAATTAAGGCAAGGCAAGACTCAGTGTCCTCCATGCAGACTGACCCTTGAGGAGTTCTGGGTGGCACACAGAGTGCCTGAGATCTAAGGATGGAGCCCACTGCTCTTACCACACTGTTTGGGATCTACCACCATCATTTATTAAACTTTGCTCTATATGGCTCTGATATTCTGGACCTACCTAGACATTTTTGCCCTAACTACTTAGTCGCTGGCCTTAAATGATTAACAAACATTGCCTTCGTACTCTCTAGATGCCATGAGTGTCAGAATGAATGAGCCATAAATCCTGTCCTCAACAAGCTCATGGTCCAAGACAATGATCAAGAAAAGAAGCCTTTTTTTGTCTGCTAGACCCTAGAATGTCTATTACACCAAGCTAGGAGATGTATCTCCCCTTGGGAAGGAACATGTCTCACAAGTTTAACTAGCACAGAATTACCTTAACAAGTTTACTCTACAAAAAGAACCATATTTGCCATTAATTCAGTGGCTGCTAGGCAATGCTGGTAAATTACTGATTTGGAGTGTCTCTTACCTCACTTGGAATGGCTTTGAAGTTTCCAGTTTCCTTGACATCATGCTTTTCTTCTGGCCCCTTGCCGGTCCATCAGTTTTCAACTCCATGCTTCACTTTAGCAATAGTTTCCTGCCTGACCTTCTTGAGTTTTTTCCTCCAACCTATCACAAAGCATCTATGGATCAACACTCTGACGAAAATCCTACCATTTTCTTGTTTGGAAAACTCCAGAAATTGCCCATTTCCTATAAACTCTTGTGACTAACCTAAAACTCTTCCTATATTATGCCTCTCCCTATGTATCAGCCCCACCTCTTATTATTCCAAATTAGTTATACTACCTCAAACATCTGGAGCTTTCCTGACTCAAGTGTTTGCTCCTGTAGTTTTTCTGGTTTAGCCTTTTTCTCTCCTCAATCTTCCCATTTCAAGTTCAGTTTAAATTCAGCTTTGTGGCTGGGAATGTAGCTCTATGGTTGAGTGCTTGCCTAGTTTTGATCCCCATGACTACAAAAATACATAAATGATAAATAAATTCAGCTCCTTTCTTCTGAAGGTTTTCTCAATTGCTATTGCCAACATCAATTCTGAAATTAATTACTACTCTGGTTATATTTTTTCAGGCCTTGATCCTATACTATCTTGGATTGTTAAATGAGTCCCATTTGCAACTTCTCTTTCCAATTAGATTATGAACTGCACCCAGAGCAAAGGGGCCTACTCAACAGTTACCTCTGAGTCCTTTCCTAGTTGTAGGCAGTTGTTATACATGCATTTGATGCTCAAAACATTTAAGAAATGGTTGTAAAATGAATGAATTATCACTGACTCCAAACATTTTTTCCTTTTCTTTTACAGCTAGTGCTTGCCTTCTTAATTCCTGTGTTTTCTTAATTTTTTTTTTTCAGGGCTGAGGACCAAACTCGGGCACTCTGCCACTGAGCTAAATCCCCAACCCCTTATCTTAATTTTTTAAAGACTCTCCAACCGGGCTGGAGTGGTGGCTCAGCGGTTACAGCACGTACCTGGCATCCGTGAGGATGCGGGTTCAAACCCCAGCACCACGTACACAATGAAGCCTCAAGAGGCAACAAAACCCATGTGAAAAGCTAAATAAAAATTGATTCTCTGTCTCTCTCACTGTCCCCTCTTTAAAAAAAAAAAAAGACCTTCCAACCATAGCCAAATAAATTCCTTTCATATTTTGACCTGATATGCACAGATTACACACACAAATGAAACCAAAAGTTCACAAAACAACACACAATACACTGTGCTATGTAATCAGATGTTTTCTAATGTTTTATTTTTTAAAATGCTGATCATGATATATTAAAAGGAATTCACCACCACTAAAGGGTTATACCTATAGTATAAACACACTCCTATTTTATTATGATCCTGATTAATAAGAAGTATATAATACTGTTCTGGAAAAAAATGCTTAGAACAAAATGCTGCTTGGACTACTGGTTCTTTTCCTGGCAGCTGAGCGTCAGTCAGGATTTCCACATAGTTGAGACCACTTTCCATCACATTCCACCATAGCACTTGGAATCAACCCTCCCCACCACAACTCTACCTTCCAAATTTTGGAATATGAGCTGGAGAGGTGGCTCAGCAGTAGAGCACTTGCCTGGCATGCGTGAGGACACGGGTTTGATCCCCGGCAGCACACACACAACTAAGTGCGAAAAACAAAAGCCAGTTGGAAAATAAAATTTACTCTCTTTTTGTCTCTCTCTCTCTTAAAGAAAAAAATTAGGGACAATTAATGATACATAAAGTGTCCTCTGGAGTGCTGTTTCTCTGTTATGGTGACAAATTTTAGTGGCATATAAATAAAAATTTCCAGGCCTAATCTATAATCAAACCATTTATAAATGAACAAATATAGGTTTGGTCATGTGTTTCTTAAGTTTAAGAGCAAGCACTCTGTTGCCTGATAATCTAGAATCTGTTCTGACAAATTACTTAACCCGAGTTTCCATTTCTGCATCCACACTATTGATATAATACCTGCTTCAAAAGATTAGTGGGGTTCAAATTAGAGCATGCAAATAAAGCTTGATACAGATCCTGGGACACAGTGGTGCATGAACAGGCAGTAACGTTTTACACCATTAACAAATAAGTAAATATATCTGGAACTTCATTTAAAGGTAATAAGGTAGGTTCAGACCTAAGAACAAGAGTAAGATTACTTTTTAAATGTCTAGCTGTTTTTTTGAAATTGGATGATTTATAATATAAAATTCCACTGCTGGTTTCATAGATCATAAATATCCTGAAAGGAAGCTTCTATTTGTGGAGCCGGATAAGCATTATATAATAAGGAATGCCTACTGAAACTAAAAGACCGAGTATACATATGCAAGGACTTGCCTAGTCATGCTAATCCACATTTAGATGTTTTTGCTTTTTTTTTTTTTTAAAGCCACAAACGACCATCTGTTGGTGAACTGTGCTTTAAATCTGCAAGAATACAGCTCGTAATACAGATGCATAACACAAGATGTATACGGGGCTGCTTTCGAATAAAGTCAGACCTTCGAAGTAAAAACCTGTTTCCAGCTGCTTTTATATATATACACTTTTTTTTACTTTGTCGTAAACACACTTCGTTTTATCTAGTAGGTCAAATTACTTCTAGGGTCTTTTTGACTGCCAGATTTTGGCAGTTAAAAGCGAACTGCTTTTTCCATTGAAAGTATTTTTCTCCTAACCTGTCCAACTTAGCGCAGCGAGACGGCATATCTCGCCCTTTCTCCCGTACGCACAGATGCAGGCTGGACCAGGCACTGGGATACTGCAACCCTTTAAACCCCAGCAGCCCCATCTCAGTAATTTGCTAAAGAGGGCAGAGTTATGTGTTGATAAAGCCCTGGGCAATTTAACGGAACCACATCGGGGACCTGCGAGGACTAACCTCTGGGCACACGCACTCCGGACTGCGCGTCTGTGTGTTGGCGGACGCGTGCACCAGAGGGCGGGAAGCCAGAAACAGACCTGCAACAGGAGGCAGAGACCGCGGAGTCGGCCGCTAGCTGCGGACTCCGGAGACGGGCAGAGCGACTAAACCAGCCCCGCACCCGGCGCGGAGAGCCGGGCTCCTTCCCGCGCTCCCCCCGCCCCGCCCCGCCCGCACCGCCGACCCCAGTTGCCAGCAGCACCCGGGAGCGGCCGCGGTCCGCGCACCCCTTTCGTCACGTCCGGGGGCGGGCCCGGGCGCGGGGGGCGGGCCCGGGGGCCGGGCCGGGCGGGGGTGGGGGTGTGGGGGTGCTCCGGGTGACAACGGTCAATAATGAAGGTGGCTGCGGCGCGGCGGCTGGCTCAGCTGCGCCGGGCGGGGGCGGCGCCGGGGCTGCGCCTGTAGGAGCTCCGGGCCGGCGCGGCGGGATGGGGACCCGGCGCAGGGAGTGAGGTTGCGGCGGCGGCGAGCGGAACTTCAACCCGAGGGGCTCGTCTGCTCCCCCCTCTGGCTCGTCGGCCTCCACCTGCAGCCCCAGGGCCCCTGCGCCCCGCGGGGCCGCGACGGCGACGGCGGGGGCATGTGGCGCTGGGTCCGGCAGCAGCTGGTAGGTGACCCCCGCCCCTCAACCCGCGCACACGCGCGGCCTCTCGGCCCCGGGGTGGCGGGACGGGGCCGGCGGCGCAGAGCTAGGCCGCGGCCACAGAAGCCCTGCGCCGCTCGGCCGCGGAGGCTGGCACCGCGCGGCGGGAGGCGGCCGCTTCCTCCCGGCGCTTCTCGGCTGCTTCCCAGCTCGCGCGGTTCCTGGGCGGTCGCGGTCTGAAGGGGGATCCCGAGCGGCGTGGGGGTGTCCCTTGAGGGGACGACGAGGGCGCGGGACGAGAGCAGGTCCCGGGGAGAGGAAGGAGGCTTGCTTTTCTTGCCGGCAGCAGTTTAGGACCGGTTTGGGTGAAGGGTCGGAGGAAGGCTGGTCTCCGGCTCCCGTGGCCCGGAGTGTCAGGATTTGGGGTTGTGTTGATTGACCAGGAGGAGGATACCTTATGTCATCGCCTCCTCTCCGAAGAAAGAATTTTTACCCAAGGCCTAAAGAGGGAAAGAAGATTCCAACTCCCCTTAGTTTCGGGAAAGATTTGCTGTAAGCTCAGAAGAATTAGTTTCCTTTCTACCTTGTCCTAACCCCACCCCTTGCGAAACTTTTGAATGTGAACCATACTTTTTTTTTTTTTAACTCGGATTAAGACTTAAAACGAAACAGGTTTGGAACCAGTGGTTAACTTCTCGGTTTTACTGCAACATCTGGAGGGGGAGAAAAGAAAAAGGGGGAAAAAAAAGAAATCTTAGGAAAAGGTTACTTAAAGCAGGCATATAAAAAACGCCACCTTTCCCAGAATTAATTCCGAGAGAAAAATCTTTACTGCCTCTTGGCAACTGCAGTCCAGAAAATACACCACCAAGGCAACGGTGACAATTAGGACAAAATTACTTTTGGCTGCAGAATCCTAATATCTTTATCTGTGCGGTGAGGTTTATTAGTGTTTAATTCCTAAATCGCATTAAGTGCCTCTACAATTCATTGTTTGCATTTCCTAGTTTTGAAGGCAGTGGTAAATCTTAGTGAAGCAGAAACTATTTTTGCAGGACTTAAACATCAATGCTTCTTTTTCCCTGCTCTAGAACATCATTTTAACGTTGAAACAAAAAAAAAAGTATCTTTTTTAAAGTCACTCTTGTGTTCTTCCTTTTGCAATGGGTATTATTCTCAAAAATAAATGATTAAATAAATAAAACTAGTACTGCTTTTCACTTACTCCCTCATACAAATGTTGGTTCTTTATTTTTAGCTAGCTGTAAATTGAGGTATTCCAGATAATATGCTTTATTAGGAAATCGAGCTAATGATGTCATTATAATAGCATATTGTTGTAATTCTTTGCCTTTGTTGCAGTAAGCTGTTGCACAGTAATTTGACGCTGCCTGTTAATTATTACAGATCTGGTCTCATGCTTCCTATTTGCCAAGTCTTCATGTATACAAGGTTTGATTTAACATCGTTTACCTGGTGATGATGTTTATGTGTGGCAGGAAGTGGTTGTCTTAATGCTTTTCCTAGTAGATTTCGAAGCTTTAGGTATTTTTGTTAGCCTGAATAAAATCCTGGTTTTATAACCATGCTCATCTGGTAACAGTTGGAAAAAATGACTTCAAATGAACCCAGCTGAAAGGAAGGATCAGAAGTTGTGTGGTTCATTTATAAGGCAGCTGTCTTACTGCAATGGTTAACAAGTTGAACAAGTTGCTGTGCATAAAAATGCTATCTCTGACGTACAGTTGCTCACCTCACTGCTTTTACTTTTAAGTTGTCAGATCTTTTAAGTATGTAATCAGACCTGTGCTGATGTAGCACTTTGTGATTAAGCTTGCGTGGTCGCTTAAATTATACATTAAAGAAAGTGAATACACAGTAATGAAAGTAGATTTTACTATCCCAGTCATAAGCAGCTATTCTGGCTGTTCAGTAGTAACAATAATTAATTACTACTTAAGGAATTGTTCAATTCAAAGTCCAGGTTATGCTTCCATTTGCTTAGTGAGTTGAGTAACCATTTATTTTAGCGATGGGTTTACTTTAAAATTCAATAAATGGGATAAATTTGGGGAAATTAAAAATCACAAGGACAGGTTGGAGTTACAAGCACACTGTATTCATTATATGAATCCTGATTTTCAACTACTTATGTTGTCTCACCAAAGGAAAAAAAAAGAGTTTATTGTCATTTTATTACAGAAACAACTCCTATGCCCTAGTGACTTCATTCTAATTAAAAATGCTTGTCTTCTTAGCTCTACAAAATATTTTTACTACTTGACATCATGGGAAAAGTCAAAAGTTGATACAAAGTTAATATTTTCCCTTGTGAAAGTAGGCTGAAAGAAAAGACTTTTTTCTTTTTTCTTTCTTTTTTCTCTATTTTTGGTTCACAATGTTCAAATTATTTTATGCTAAAAATTTGTCTTTTTTGTGTCTTTCTGATAGTTTTTATTATTGACAGCGTACTCATTTTCAGTAGTGGCAATGCCATTAGCTACCCACTGTATTCCAGTATTAAGAATTATATAGTAGGAGCTGGAGAGGTGGCTCGGTGGCTACGGTGCTTGCCCATCATTCGCAAGTACACGGGTTCAAACCCCAGCTACCCACATGCACAATTAAGTGTCAGAGCAACGAAAGCCATGGGAAAAACTCGATAAAAATTGATTCTCTCTGTCCCTCTCCCTCTCTCTCTCCCTCACACTGTCCTTCTCTCTTAAAAAAATTGTATAGTATCTATTGACTACATATGGCCATTAAAATTAAGATGTGAATTCATGTGGCTTTTGGCCACCATATTGGACAGTTTGTAGCAGAATATTTTTATTATCATAAAATTCTATTGGACAACTCTGATTTAGACCTTTAAAGAAAGGTTTTTGTCAACATGTGTTTTAGTTGATATGTAATATTTCTTTACAGGGCAGTGTAATGCTAGGTATTCACAATACTTCGTGTGTGGGGGCAGTATAATATGCTAAATACTGGGGATACATACTGAAGTTGGGACCTTACTCTGTGCTTAGTACCTTACATTTGGCATAGAGTAGGCATCGAGTATGTGTTTGCCAAGTAATTGATGAACAGGTGAGGAAAGAAAGAATGAATCTGTAGTATTATTTCTTGTTTTAGAGATAAAGTGACAAAATTCAAGGTTGACTAGAAGGAAACTAGAAAATGACTGTAACAGTGGAAAAGCACAGCTTAATATATCATGCCCAGGGACTGGAGCCCTGGCTCAGCGGTTACTGCCCTTGCCTTGCATGCCCAAGTACGTAGGTTCAAACCCCAGCACCACGTACACAGTGAAGTGTCCGAGCAACGAAAGTCCATGAAAAACTAAAAAATAAAATTGATTCTGTCTTTCTCTCTCTCTCTCTCTTTTTCTCTCCTCTCTCACTGTCCCACTCTATTTTTTTAAAAAAATTGTGCCGTATGCACTATCAAAAAAAATTTTTTTTAAATATATCATGCCCAGATACCTGTTTCTCCAATTGCCCCATAAATGTTGTCCATTTATATTTGTGTTGGAAGGAGCCTAATAAGATTGTGTTCTGATTCACTGAGAAAAATGTGAGACTTTTTTTTTAAAAGAGAGAATCAATTAGTTTTTCATGTGGATTTAATTGCTCTGACACTTTGTTGTATACATGGTGCTGGGGTTCGAAACCTTGTCCTCGAGAATGCCAGGCAAGCACTACAACCACTGAGCCACCACTACAGCCCCAAATGTGAGACTCTTAAGGAAAGCTCCCTCAACTGTTCTCTGCCCCTAACATTCACCACACTTGCTTATACCTATGATCTATTCATCCCTTCTCTACCATTACAAAGGAAGGCACAGACACCCTTCTCTTCCCCAGTCTAGTCAGTCACTTGTGCTTTTGGTCCTGTTCTTTCATCCTGTTCTCCATGCTGGTCACCAATTGCCATTAGAATATTTGCCCTTTCTCTTTTGTTTTAACCTGTAAATACATTCTAGCCACCCTCTGCTATTTTCTTTGCCCTGTGTCTGTAACTGCCAGAATTTTTAGTTTAAAAAGTATCCTGAATAACAGTGCCATCTGGTACACTTGAAGTGTGGTTAGTTCAAATTGAGATCATCTTTAAGTATGAAACAAACATTGGATTCTAAAAACACTATGAAAGATGTAATGTCATATTTTTGTGTGTTTCTTTTTCTTTTTTAAAAAATGTGGTTACTTGAAAAATCTGAAGTGTGTATGTGGCTTGCATGTATAACTCATATTTTTATTGGTGTTGTATGACATTAAAAGTGAGCTTGTGTTTCTATATGGGACGCTATCTAAATCTAGATGTCTCATTTACTAGACTAGGCTGTAAATATCTTAGAGCAAAGATTATATCTCACTTGTCTTTATATCCTTGCACTCAAAATAAGAGCTGGCCAGTTGTAGGTACTTACCACCAAATGCTGGTTGAATAAATGAATATCAGATTTAATTTCAGCATCAGTTTGGAATTACTACACTTTGTCTCTCTCCCAGGTAATTAATAATGACTGTCTTAACCTCAAGAATGAATGTTTAAGAACCTAAATCTTTGAATATATGCTTTTTTATTTCTATATTCAGACAAATATTCTTAAATACTCAGTTTTTCATTTGATTATGGGAGGTAAAGCAATAGAGCAATCCCACATATTCCTAGCAGCCCTGAAATAGAGACCTTGTTCCAGATCCTTAGCAGAGCCTTATGAAGTACCATTATTGTCATTAAATATTTTTTAGACCTATGCTGTCCAGTATGGTAGCCACATGTGACTGTTAAAGACTTGAAATGTGTCTACTCCGAATTGAAATGTGTTGGAAGTGTAAAGTACAGGCTAGATTTTGAAGACTTAGTTTGAAGGACAAAGGATATAATCTCTCATAATTTTCTGATTACATGTCAAAATGGAATGGAGTTGTATACATTCACAAATATAATGGGCTAAATAAAAATATTTTGGCGTTAATGCTACTTGTTTATTTTTGCCTGCTTTAAAAGTGCAAACTAAGGAAATAACGTATTTGGACAATACTTTTTTGGATTGTGGTGATTGTATGTAACCTCTGGCATAGGCAGATTCAAAGGATTTTCTGATTTCACCTGTGCTTTTTTTTTTTTTTTTCTGTAAGCTTTCAATTTTCAGAGTGTTGGTCCAGTTTTATTCAGACTGGAGGCTTTCTGACAAACTAACTAGTGTGTGTAGAGGGTCTGGTCCGTTGGGAAGAATTTCTCAGTGTTGGCTGTTGTGGAGTTCTACGTAGCATCTAGCCATGCTGTTTGTTCGTTAATTTGTTTCTGAAGTTGCATGTTGACCATTCTAAATATGGTAATATTCATGATCAGCCTAATTTTTTTTTGCCAGAAATGCATTTTTCTTTCAAAATATTAAAACTCAATTTGAGTTCATAGGCATGGTAGATTTTATTCTCAGGGATTCTTTATTTTGTTTTGTTTTGTTTTGTTTTCTTGAAGGTTCTCTTTTATAAAATTCAACATAAGAAATGGGTAATCTTGATAAGATATTTATATGGAACATACTAAGAGACATGTTTATGTCAGTATTTTAGGATGTGTGTGTGTGTGTGTGTGTGTGTGTATACATTTAATTCTTCTGTGTATGTGGTTATAATGGATTCAGTACTTTCCCCGAGGCATGCATTGAATTTCTGTTGCTTCTTGTCACTTAGAAATGGCTGTGAGAGAACTGTCTGACTCCAGGAATTTCTGGAACACTAAATTTATATGCTGTCTGGTTTGTTTAAAATGATTTGTATAGTTTTATTATTTTCTTCCTTATCCTGTTCATGATATAGTTAATCATTATAAGGGATTGGTTCCAGGACCAAAAATCTGCAGATAATTCAAGTGCCTTATATAAAATGTCATATATTTGTCATATATGTTATCTATCTCTAGATTACTTAAAATACCTAATACAATGTAAGTGCTGTGTAAATATTTATTATGCTGTACTTTTTAGGGAATAACTACTTGAAAAAAGTCTACATGATCAGTACAGTTTCCTTTTTCAGGTATTTTCAAGTTGTAGTGATTAAATCTGCAGTCAGGCCAATTCTGTTGACAAATTATTTCGAAATTTGTAACATTTGTATCCTAGTTGATATTAAGAGTAAATTTATGGGGGCTGGAATGGTCAGTTACGGTGCTTGCCCAGCATGCGCAAGTACATGGGTTCAAACCCCAGCACACCCAAGTACACAACTAAGTGTCAGAGCAACGAAAGCCATGTGAAAAACTCAATAAAAATTGATTCTCTCTCTCCCTCCCTCCCTCTCTCTCTCTCTCTCTCACTGTTCGCTCTAAAAAAAAAAAATAAAAAGTTAAGTTATGGACTGAAGCAGTGGAGCTTGGCTCAGCAGCATTCGTGAGGACCCAGATTTGAACCCCGGCACCACATACACAGCAAAGTGTCAGAGCAACAAAATCCAGATGAAAAACTAAATAAAATTGGTCTTTATCTCTCATTCTCCCTCTCTTGCTCTTAAAAAAAAAAATTAATTTATGTAGCTGGTCACAGTGGCTCACACCTGTAATCAAAGCTGAGGCAAGAGGATTGCCAAGTTCAAGGAGAGCCTCAGCACCTGAGTGAGACCCTGCCTCAAAATAAAAAATTGAAAGGTCCAGGGGATGTAGTTCAGTAGGATAAGCACCCCTGGGTTCAATCCCTAGTACTGCAAGAAAAAAAATAAAAAAGTTACTTTTGGCAGAAAAACCACAGTTTCTTTAAAACTACTAGATAATCCAAATTTTTGATCAAATGTCAAATTAATTGAAGATATTAATTAAACCCTGTTTATCTCCACATTTTAATTAGAAATAAAGTGGGGTACGCAGGTATCTTCCGTTTAATCATTTCCCTACATTTTGCAAAAGTTTAAAATAAAAAACATGTTTATAGCTAATTCTTATTATGTGAAACAATATACCTAGTACTGTTTATTTTTATTCTTTCTTTAAACCTAATATTATGGAAAATTTCAAGCACATACAGAAGTAGAGAATATAGTATAACGATCACCCACTTTATCTTTTACCCAACATTAGTAATTTTCACCTTATGGCCAATCTTTTGTTTCGTATTTCCCCCACTGACTGTCCTTACTCCCTTGAGTGATTTTGAAGCAAATCCCAGACATTATGTAATTTCACTCATGCATATTTCTATATCTCCAGAAGATAAGAATTCCTTTTGTTTTAAGGTTGCAACTATAATTCCTTGAACAGCTCATGCTTTCCCTTTCTCCTTTCTTTCTTCCCATTCTCAAATTCTAAGCAAAGCTCTTTAAAAGTCAGGTACTTTTTTCTTATGATTACATATTTGGACAGAAGAAATCACAGATAAGGCACATGAATCCAAAAAATGTTTTGCTTCAAAACATCATATACACCATAAATATATTTGTTAATTAAAACAAACTTTTTTGCTTATAACAGTGAATGAGGGCAATTTTAAGTTTTGGAGGGAACAAATTGTGTTTGCCTCTTAGAATCATTTCTCTCCCCTTCCTCTGCCACTGCACTATGTCACTTATCTGTTACCTAGATTATTGGAGTGCTTTCTGGTTTACCTCACTGTTTATCTCCTGTTCCTACTGTCTTCTTCCAGTAGAGCAGCCCAGAGTGATATTATTAAACACCTTAGATCACATGATTCCTTTGCTGAAAACCTTCCAAGGGCCTGCCTTTCCTTCATTTTCAGAGTAACAGCGAAAGTGTCGACTTGATCTGTATTCTTTCCTCTTCCCTCAGACCACTTCTCATCTCCCACTCTGCCCTTCACTCACTTTACTTTATTTGTGCTTTTCAACTGTCCCAGACATACTTCATTCTCATAATCTTTATCCTTGCTGTTACATCTACCTGGAATGTTCTTCCCCCAGATATCTGCTGACCCCTTCACTCCCTTCAAGTCTTTATTCAGATGTTACGTTATCAATGAGTGAGGCCTTTCATGGGTGTTCAGATTAAAATTGTTACCCTCCATACTTCCCAGTCACCCTTCCCAGATTTATTTTTCTTCCCACTTATTTAGCATACTCCGTAATTTATATGCCATGATTATCTTTATAAAGGAAGGAATTTTTGTCTATTTTGTTTAAGTTCATTTAACAGAACTGTTTCTCAATTCTCCATCACCTTTTAGGAAACACCATTTTTATCATTTGTTCATTAATTTTCTTAACACCTACACTGTGATAGCATGTTGCTAGGATTTGGAATTACCAAAAATCACTGCATCAGCTAGTCTTCGAAGTGGTTCTTTTTCCATAATGGATAGGTGAATTGTTTGTTTGCTATTACAAAAAAATTGCAGTAACCATTCTTGTTTATGTTTTTATTTTTTAATTTTTGAAGTGAACTACCTAGAAGTAGAATGCTGGGTCATGGGATGTACAAATTATGACCATTACTTGATGTTTCAAAATTATTTTCCAAAGCATGAGAGTTCCCTTTCCCCTACATCTTGCTCAGTGCTTTATACTGTCAAACAAAACATTACCAGTCTGATGGGTATGAAACAGTATCTCATTTTGTTTTAATTTTCATTTCCTTATTGCTAGTGTGATTCAGGTATCCACTATTTCATTCATATGAATACATTTCTCTTTTTTCTGTTGGTAGTTTCTTTTCCTCATTCCTTTTGTATTCCAAATACTAATTTTTCATTGTATATGTTCCAAATATCTTGTCTAGTCTGTCACTAACATTTGATCTTGTTCATGGTGTTTTTTTCTTAACAGAAATTTTAAGTTCATTTGTAGGTCAATGATTTCTGCTGTTACTTGTTTAAGAATCCTTTACTGGGATCAATAAAGCTATTTTTTAATATTTTCTTCCAATTCATTTTAAAATTTACATTTTTTAAAAAATTTAATACTTTAAATATATGGCATTGACTTTTATATATAGAACAGTTAGGGAATTTGTTTTCTTACCTATGTAGTTAATTGCCCCAATAATGTTTACTGAATGAGCCATCTTTGTCCCACTAATCTGTTATTTGCCTTCTCTGACATAAATGACAAATTTCTTTATTACATACCAGCATTGTCATTTATATATCTTGGTCTGTTTCTGGATTCTGTATTCTGTGTATTTCATTCATATATTGCTGTACCATATAATGCAGTATCTTAATTATAGTTTTGGGTTTTATTTATTGTTAAGTCTTAGTATCTAGAGGGAAAGAATCCCTACCTCTTTTTTCTTTTTCTTTTCTATTTTCAGCATTACATTGGACCTTTACTCTTCCCTACAACAAATAGTCAATTTGTCTAATTCCACAAAAAGTATTTGTAGGATTTTAATTGGCTTTGCACTGAAGTTGTTTCTTCTATTCATACTTTGTCCTTTAAAGATTAGAAGCTATGATTATATTTTTATTTTTAATTTATTTTTCTAGCTATGTCTTTACTAGTTTTTGAGTACCTTCATGTAATTACAAATAATATAGGAATATAGGAATTTTGTGTGGACAAATTTTTCATTTAGGTGTATACCTGAAGAGTAGAATCGCTAGATCATATGATAACTGTTTTTAACTTTGAGAGACATTGTCAACCTGTTTTCCAAACTGCTTGAATCATTATGCATTCCAGCCAGCACTCTATGAGTGTTCCAATCATTGTATCCTTGCCAACACTTGTTTTTGACTTTTTGATTATGGTCATCGTAGGAGATGCAAATAGTATCTTAATGTGATTTCAATTTACATTTCCCTAATGATTAATGATGTCAGACATCTTTTTATGTGCCTATTGCCCATTTTTATGTCCTTCTTTACTCATTTGTTTTATTCTTGATTTGTAAGAATTCTTCTTTTTTTTTCCAGAGTGAGAAAGGAAGAGAAAAACAATTTTATTTTTTCATCTGGTTTTTGTTTTTCTGACACTTGGTTGTGTATGAGGTGCTGGGGTTTGAACCCTGATCCTTGTGCATGCCAAGCAAGCACTCCAGCCACTTAGGCACCACACCAGCCCTCATGACTTGTAAGAATTCTTTATATATTCTGGATAAAAGGCCTTCATCAGATGTGTGATTTACAAGTATTTTCATCCATAATGTGAGTTGTAGTTTTGATTGCTTTTAAACCAAAAGTATTCTGTTATTTTTAAACAGCTAAGTCATTTTGCTTTACCACAGAATTTCATGTTTTTTTTTCCAGAGGATTAAATCCAGGACCTCACTGCATGCTTAAGCATGCACATTCTAACGCTGACCTATACCCTCACCCTACTGATTTCTGTTACTCACCTTTGTTTCCCGCATACCATCTCTGCCCTCTGACTTTACTTTTATTTTGCTGAAAGATATCCTTTAGTTATTTTAGAGCATGGATCCATGGATGATAAACTCTCTTAGTTTTTATGTCTTAAAATGTCTTTATTTCATAGTTATTGTTGTATGCTAATTTATTTAGATACAGCATTCTGAGTTAACCATTAACTTAGCTCATTGTATTGAAAATATATTTTATTGCATTGCTTTCTGATATACCTTATTCCTTCTGTAAAATATTCTTTTAAGATCATTGTCATTTGTTGATAATCCGTTTCACACTGCTTTTAGGATCATCTTGGTCGGGGCAGAAGCAGTGGTGGCTCAGTGGTTAGAGTGCATGCCTGGCATGC
>PVKS010003148.1:22231-69984 GCA_004027875.1 Aplodontia rufa | reverse complement strand
AAAGCTGCAATATCATTGTTTCTAGATGCTGAGTAAAATTCCATGGTATATATATGTACTACAGTTTTTGGATCCGTTTATCCATTGAGGGACATCTGAGTTGTTTCCGTAATTTAGCTATTGTAAATTGAGCTGCTATGAACATAAATATTGCTGTGTCACTGTAATGTACTGATTCTAAATCCCCTGGAAAAATACCCAGGAGAGGAATAGCAGGATCATATGGTGGGCTTATCACTAGTTTTTTGAGGATTCTCCACGCTGCTTTCCAGAGGGGTTGTACCAGTCTGCAGTTCCACCAACAGTGTGTTAGTGTGCCTGTCTCTCCACAACCCCTCCAGCATCTATCATTGTTTATTTTCTTCATTTTTGCCAATCTGACTGGGGTGAGGTTCTATCTTAATGTAGTTTCCATTTACATTTCTCTGATTACTAGTGATTTAGAGCACTTTCTCTTGTATTCATCAATGTCCTCTGTTGAGAAGTTTCTATTTAGCTCTTTGGCCCATTTGTTGATTGGGTTGTTTGTGTTTTTGTAGTTGAGGTTTTTGAGGATTTTATAGATTCTAGATATGAGACCCCTGTCAGATGAATCACAGGCCATGATTCTCTCCATTTCTGTAGGAAACCTCTTGACTCTTATGATTGTTTCTTTGGCAGTACAAAAGCTTTTTAGCTTTATGGCATCCCATTCACTGATTTTTGACTCTTCTTCCTTCTCTTTAGGAGACATGTTGAGAAAGTCTTTGTCACTCCCAAATGTTGAAGTGTTGGACCTAATTTATCTTCCATCAGTTGCAAGGTAGCTGGTTTAATTCCTAGCTCCTTGATCCTTTTTGATTTGATTCTCGTGCAAGGAGAAAGATATTCAGTCACTTTTTTGTTAAATAATCTCAGTCTCTTAACTTCTTTTTTATATTTTCATCTTGTATTTCTCTCTGTTGCTTTCAGTAGGAATTCCTTGGTTCTAGCTTTCAGTCACTAATTCTCTCACTTATGTCCGTACTAGAATTTATCCTGGTTTCTGAATTTTTTTTTTTTAAACTGGGGATTGAACCCTGGGACTCTTTACCACTGAGATAAGTCCCCAGCTCATTTTATTTTTTATATTGAGATAGGGCCTCACTAAGTTGCTGATGCTGGCCTTGAACTTGAGAGCCCTGCTGCCTTAGCCTCCCTAGTCTCTGGGATAACAGGTGTGTGCTACCATGCCTGGCCTATTTTCTGTAATTTTAATTTAAACGACTCTCATTTTCAGAATTCATTACTGAATCTTTTTCATTTCTGTCTCTTCTTGCATATCTTTCTGATTTGTTTCACAATTTTTGTTCTTTTTTTTTTTAAAGAAACAGTTACTATTGCATTATCTCTTTGGAGGTTTAAAACATATTTATTTCAAAGGTATATAACATTTTCCAGCTTTCTTTCAAAGCTTGGAGCAAGTGTGAACCCACCAATCCATTCACTGAACCTGACTCCAGGACACTAGTAGAGGGGGAATGCTGCTATAGGGGTTGAACTCAATCTGCCTTCTTCCAGACCCAGAGTTCCAAAAGCTCAGTCCTTGGTTGGAGAAATGAATATCCTATTTTAAGCCTGGCTAAATCTTAACTTAAAAAAAAAAAAGAAAAGATTTTTAAATCTATCTTTGCTTTTATGAAGTAAAAGGAAGAGTTTAAAGTATGGACTTTTCCAAGGCCAATAGATATTTATGTCAGTCAGGACTCAAACCCAGAGAGCTTTTCTAGCAAGCTAGCAGTGTAAAACAGAATTAGTGGTGGGAAAAAGGAAAGTGTGGTATCTTTCCCTGTTTTTCCCCAATCCTGCTTCTTAGCCCTGCCTGAGAGTGGGCAAGACTAGAGAATTGATTAGAGGAGGAATTTCTAGGCAGCAGTGGTACTTCCAAGATGGTGGTGACAGATTTGTAGAGGAAAAGTAAATAAGTGATCAAGAGTTTCTATAGTTATTCAGTCATGGCCATTCAAGGTGACACATATTTTGGTAATTAGGCCTTGCTTTGATATCTATCTTATCTTACCGGTGGTATATATTCTAAACTTCAGGAATGTTTAAGTTGTTTTTTAACAGTGTGGCAACTATTTGAAGGCTTCTATTTTTATTTTAAACCTTGGGAACTCAAAAATCATTTTAAAGCTTGAAATGTTTATAGTATCAAAATGGAAATTGAAAATGCAGGAAAGAAGGTACTCGTCAATTTTTATTAATAACATTACATCTGTAATGAAACTATACCATGCTTTTAACCCTTTATTCAGAAGAATATATTTGATAAAAATATTTTTTTCTGAAAAAAGTTATCAAATGACATGATTCTATTTCAGCAAAAATTATACTCATATTAGTTGACATTTTCTTTTACTTTTTCATGCTTATTAAAAGGCGCTTTTTTTTTTAAAGTGAAGTTTTATTTAGAGCATGGGTGCTCTCCTTGTTTCGGTACTTCCACAGTTCTAAACGTAGTGAATGTGCACTATGTTTATAAAATTAATTTTTAAAAATTAAATTATAGGGCAGGGGATATAACTCGGTAATAGAACACTTACCTAGCATATTTAAGGCCCTGGGTTCAATCCCTGGCACTGCAAAAAGTAGATGAATAAATAATGGGATAATTTAACAGATAACATACTAAGTGGCTTGATATTTCAGAATGTTCAAACATTTTTACTTAAATTTAGTACACTGCCTAGAATAGTACCAGATACATTTTTCTCAATAAATGCGGTTTACATATTGGTGTTTTGCTTTGAAGAGCCCTTCATAATGAGTACAATTGGCCGATAAGGTTTGAGCAGTGTTTAGTCAGTTCATGTCTTATCACATATTGCTTTGGAAGTTGTTTCTTCACTTTTGCATCTCCTGAACTACAAAACATTTGAAGCTTTCACAGTGAGAGTAGATCTTATTCTTTAATGTGGAGAGACAAGAAAGTAGGTCTCTAATCTTGTCTTTTACTGCTTTAAAGGTTGTAAAGAAACTGGCTTCTTAACTTAGATGTGCAGGAGACCCCCAGGCATTGTGGCTCCAACTCCATGCAGTGTTAAAGGGCGTTGATTCGCTTGCTTACCTGCCAGTGTTGATCACCCTTTTTTTTTTTCTAGTATATGTTTGCAGAATTTTAAAAAAATAAGAAGTAGGAAAATCTTAGGAATTCATGAGCAAGTGAAAGTCAGAATTTTTAAATAACCAGATACGCATTTATTTATTTTTTTTTAAAGAAAAAGGGGACAGTGAGAGAGAAAGAGAAAAGCAATTTTTATTTAGTTTTTCATGTGACTTCCATTCCTCTGAGACTTTGTTGTGTATATGGGTTTGAACTTCTGTACTCACACGTGCCAGGCAAGCACCGTAACCACTGAGCCACCGCTCCAGCCCCCAAATATGATTGTAATCAGTGAGTGTCTTTAGTTTATAGGCCTAGACCATGGTTCCCTAATGATGTTCCATATAAAGTGAGTAAAACTTGCGGTGGTCTATGGCAAAATAAGAAAAATTAGTTCAGTGTAATGTATATGTTTGCATAAATTTATAGATGGCGTGTGTTTTTTGAGGAATGTCTTTAAAATTTTTTTTAAAGTTTAGAGTAGTTTTAGATTAAAAGCTGTAAAGAAATAATACAGGAAATTATATTCCTCTCCATCCGGTTTTTCTTACTATTAACATGTTACTGTGCTGCATTTGTATTAATATTGATATAAAATTCTGTGCTTTGTTTGGATTTTGTTAGTAGTTGTGCCTTTTTCTGTGGGATACTACATTACATTTAGTTGACAGGTGTTCTTAGGGCTCCTCAGTGCTCAGTCAAGTTTCTCAGGCTTTTGAGAACAGTTGTCTTATGTCATAGTTTGTGTTCCCTACTTTCTTTTGTCCTAATATTCTTTCATGGAAAAATAAAACGTTGGCAACCCTCTGTCAGTTTCTCAATTTTAAAAGTCTTACTGGTCTGTGAAATCCAAAACTCTTGAAAGCCAGTGCCTTTGGTTATTACAAGTCAGTGTGATGATGGTTAACCATGAAAAAGTCTCCAGATTTTATAACTTTTATTCAGTAGAAACTACTGTCCCCAGTTTACCCTCACTACCTCCATTTGCCTCCATTGTAGTCTGGCTTCAATCCCTTTAACTATTCAAACTTTGCCAGCAGAAGCCCCCAATGATTTCCTCATTATTTAACTCAGTAGTCTCCCTCTTTCTCCTTCTTTCTTTTTCAGTTCTCATGTTTCTTTGCAGCACATTAAATCTTTTGGTTCATCTTCTTGGGTTCCTGATCCAATTCTTGTTCTCCTTCCACTCTGATTTTTCTGCTTTGCGTATTCCATTTCTCTTCCATGTATTTTAAATGATGACCCTGAGAAATCCATCTCCAATCTTATTCTCTTCCTACTCATTCATACTTATCCTTGGCTTTACTGATCACCCTTATGCTTGCTTGCTGAACTCCAATCTCAAATCCAGCCTCTTTCCTAATCTCTAAACGTGTCCTCGAATATGCCAGGATAGGGCCATAACTGCCGAGCCACCACTCCAGCCCCATCTTAAGTCTCTTCATGTCATGAAAATCCGATGAAATGTGTGCACACTTATCAGAAAAAATGTGCATGTATGCAAATTGCATACAGTTTCAAGGATTCACAGAACTGATGTCCATTTAGACCCGGCTCTAAGTCAGTCTCTTTATTTTTGGACAGTTTTATTCTTTTTATTCAGTTCATGACTTGTTTAATTTGTTGTGGAGAAGATGTGATGAATTGAAAGTTATAGGTTTAATTTCCATAAGGGACATTTAGTTATACAGTAGTCATTATATCAAATTTAAATGTTTTATGTGTGAAAAATACACATATACATCCATACAGTCTGCATACTATTGGTTATAATGATGCCGGTGATGTGGATGTTGGGTTCGTGTCCTCTCAGAGTCGAAGAATGAAACCGAGGGACACCGAGGAAGCGTAGTAGACAAGTTTTATTATAGAAAGCATAGAAAGTAAAGCATAGGGAAAAGAGCAGACTTCCCCCAGAATGGGGGAAGGGGACAAAGCCAGTGAGGCAGTGAGGTTTGCCCCTTTTATATGACAGCCTCTCCTGTATTGGTCACTGCTTCTCTGCCCCTGTACAGGCGCTGGGAATTCTGATCCAGTCTCTGATCCATGCATTAGGTTCTTTGATCCATGCCTTAGGCATGGATCCTTGCTTAGTAGCAGGGAGTGTCTGCATCTGGGCCTATCTTATCAGACCCTCATTAGCATTGGGGGATGTCTTTGCCTTCTATGGATGTTATATCATCTCTGGAAATAGGAAAAGCTTATATCATTCCCCTTTTGGAGCTGTCTTTAAAAAAAAAAAAGAGGGAGAGAAAAAGAATCAATTTTATTTATTTTTTCATCTGGCCTTTGTTTCTCCAACTTTTAGTTGTGTATGTGCTGCTGGGGTTTGAACCCAGGTGCTTACACATACCAGGCCAGCGCTTCAACCTCTGAGCCACCGCTCTAGCCCTGTCATCTTATTTTAAATCATGGTATCTTGGAATGTGGAGCTGCTGTATAAAATGTTTTAAATCAATTTAATTTAAAAGTAATTTTGTGGAGGAATATTTCTATATATCCCTTGAAATAATTGTACAAATCTCAAGAATTCCAAAATTTTAGCATGTGATCACTGCTTCTCATCATGCAGTGGAGAGGATTGGAGAATGATGGACTTCGCTTTGTGGAAAGTGCACTCATTTATATGTAAATTCTAGTCATAACTATAGTTCTCTTTCTGTTAGTTTGGGCACTTCTTTTTGGTTTCTTTCTTACCTTGGATGTCAAGACTAATACATTCCAGTGTTTTTGAATTTAGCAAAAGAATGAAATAAAATTCTGTAGTGGTTCTCTGTCTCAGCTTCTTTAACATCTTCTTAAAGATTTATATATTATTTCAAGCCCTCATATCTACCTTTTTCCCCTCTAATTTACCTCAGAAACTTACATGCTTATTTGTAAAATTAGTATTAAAGAAAAGCAATAATAGGGCTGGAGCAGTGGCTCAGCGGTTACTGCGCTTGCCCAACATGCGCAAGTACACAGGTTCAAACCCCAGTACCGACATATACAACTAAGTGTCCGTGCAATGAAGTCTATGTGAAAAACTAAATAAAAATTAATTCCCTCTCTCTCTCTCTCCCTCTCTCTCTCTCTCTTTCTCTCTCTGACTGTACTTCTCTCTTAAAAAAAAAAAGAAAAGAAATAATATATCAGGTGCATTTTACCAATTTTAGTTAACTCCATCAGGTTTCAATCTCAGTCTGTTGAGTTGAGCTGAAGGCAAAGTGATGCTTGAGCAGCAGATGAAAGGAACTAGTGTAGGGGATGTGTTAACCTGGTCACAAAGTGAATAAATATGCCTGTTTTTAGAGCACCTGCCTGTGAACCTCCTTTTGAAAAATAAAGACAGACTAAAGCAGTAGTATTCAAACTGTTTGTTCATTTGCTCACTCTTTTTTTTTTTACAAATTTATGAAATGTTTAATAGAAATTTTATAAGGCAGGTAAATTTGCATGTTAACATATTTTTCCTTGAAAATACTAATTTTGGAATTGGACATATGATGATACATGCACATCCACAAAATGTGAGCTTCTCTGTTCCAAAGTATTGCAAAGACAAGGTTGAAAGTCATCGAACTTTAAATAATGTAAATAAAATTATGAATCATTTATTTTGTGGAGCACACAAATGTGTTTAGTTTTGTACAGTCCTGTATTCACTGTTTCTAAGATCATGAAAAAAAAATTTTAAACCAAGAATAATATCAGTTGAACACCATACATACTAATGTTAATATTCTGATTTACTAAACAAAGTATCCTTCTAGGTAGTTAGGAATACCCAGATCTGTGTGTGTCTGAGCTTGGTGGAAATGTTGTAAGATTGTTAAGCATTAAATGGTAGCCAAGTTACTTAGTGGATTACTGAATTAATCTTCAGTAATATTTAAAAATGGATTATTGTAAGTTTATGAATATCAAATAATTGACTTTTAATAACTGCTAGTAAATAGTTCTCAATCATAATTAAAAATGAAAAATCAAAGGAATTTCTGATCATTTGTCTATTAGCAAAGAAAATGTTGTATTTGGAAATTGCTTTTCAGCCTGTCAGGGGGTTCCCAAAATCTGTCAAAGGAGTTTTGAAGATTCATTTGCAAGCCTGGAAGAGTGTACAGTACCATAGAAATAAGGTATTCGTATTCTGGTCATTAGTGAAAACTTTGCAGTAGAGATTGTTGGCAGTGTACTTTGTGAGATGGTCTTCTGAATTTGAGGCTAGTATGTGTTCTTCAAGGAATATTATCATATGTTCATCTGTGTTTCAGTATGTCAGTTGATACTGTAACTGACACAAATAAATGATTGTGTAGAACGAATCTGGGCAAGATTCTATGCAATGCTTTGTAAGTCTTCCGGGAGAACTGTTTGAAATGAAGTTGATCTTGGTGTAGAAGAGGTGGATGCTTACTAGCTATACAAGACTTCCATATCTCTCAGTAGGAATGCATTCTAAGAGAAGTTAAGAAACCCACAGCATTCAAAGGAAGGAATGCAGTGAGGAAAGAACTTTGTCCTCAAATACTTTTATAGGTCTCCTGTATGATTTTTTTGTCTTTGTAATAGTATATCTGACAGAGTATGAACTGCTTTCATTATTGAAGATATAGTTTATAACTATAAGATAATACACCTGTTTACTTGAAAAGAGAACTCTTCTAATAATTAGGTCAAGTCTATCTGCAGCTTAAGGCCAATAATAGTAATATATGTAATCTAATCAGTTAAGTAAAACCACCTGTGACGTGTCATAACAACTAACCTTATTGACAAACATTACTTTTTCTCTTGTTTGGTCTTAGGGTTTTGACCCACCACATCAAAGTGACACAAGAACTATTTACATAGCCAACAGGTTTCCTCAGAATGGCCTTTACACTCCTCAGAAATTTATAGATAACCGGATCATTTCATCTAAGGTAAATATTAACACTTTTATTGTTAAAACTGTAGATACATATCATTTGATCTTTAAAGTGACTTAAAATTGTGTTTGTTCAAGCATATACTTATATCCTTACAAAGTAAAGAAAATGCGATGATTAATAGATTTTTCTTAATCAAAATGAAGAGAGCTATGAAATAAAAGGAGCTTCCAATGCTATTACCAGGTAGCCAGCATGCTGAAAAATTATCTTTAGTTCCAGTTAAACTAAGGTGCTAATATTTATATTATGTGCTCTGGGTAATAATATTCATTACTTGTCACATTATTTTATCCTTAAAGTAACCTCATGAGATAGCTGCTATTAAATCTCTTTTATAAAGTGTTGTTATACTCATTTTACGTTTATTAAATTTATGATGGACGATTTAATTTTCGTATGGTTACACACTAGTAACTGGCTAGACTGAACTCAGTTACGTATGACTTTAAAACCTGCTTGGTCCAATCTTACCAGTTTTTTGTAAATGTTTTATAGTACCAAAACACTGTCTCACTCTTATTCTTACTTGTTTCATTTTTTTTCTGTGACATTTTTAAGATGTCTTAGTTTATTTTGAAGCTAAAGATTATGATATTGTCCAGTAGACTTTTATCTAATGATGGAAGTGTTTTCCACACTGTTCACTATAATAGCCATTAGGCACATAGGGCTCTAGTGGCCTTAAAATGTGACTAGTACAACTGAGAAACTGAATTTTTAATTTAATGTAAATGTCAAGAGAAATGTGTCCCTAGGACTGGCTTGTTGACAGTGCAATTACAGAAGATGTGAGTCAAATAGACTGAGAGAAAGTTCTCAAATCATAGCTCTTGCTTGATAGGGCACCTTAAAAAGCATCTTCATACAGAATTTTCCCTCCCTTCCAGAGGGACTATTATCTTTTCTCTAATCCTGATTTTATCTTACCCAAGGATGTTGCCTTAGTTCAGCTGTTCCTTTGTACTGCCCCATGTTTTCTGCCTTCACATTATTTACATATGTACGTACCAATTAATGACATCTTTTATTGTAGACAATGACACTGAAATATCAGAATCTAAGAGGATGGAGGAGCTCAATACTAGTGACACAATTTTTAGTAGATAATGTTAGATGTTAAAAATCCTTGAAATTTTTGAAATTTTTCTTAACTTGGAGTGTAATTTACATACAAGAAAATTCATCAGTTTTAAGTGTATAATTTGATAAGTTCTGGCAAATCTATAATGTGACACCATCATAGTCAAAATGTGGAATATAGCCATCACTCCAGAAAGTTCTGTCATGCCCCTTTACAGCCCGTTCCCCTCCTTTTTACCCTTAATTTAGGCAGCCTTAGATCTGTTTGCTCTAATTATAGTTCTATCTTTTTTTAGAATTTCATTTAAGTACACTCATACAGTTCAAATCTTTTGTATCTGACTTCTTTTTATCTAACATAATGCTTTTGAAATTGATATTTGTTGTTGCAAGTGTCAGTATCAGTAGTTTATTCCTTTCTAGTGTGTAGTTTAGCTGTCAGCCTGGCTTTAGATTGTTTGTTCTAAATTTGGGTCATTTCCTTGGTGCATTTCTCTTACTTCCTGTATTTCCCTTAAATTTCCAGCTATCTTTCTAGCTCTGAACTCTAATCTGTTACATTTTCACATTTTGGTGATAAGGGTACAGTTTTCTCCTGCTGTTTTGCTGCCATAGCTATGCAAGTTGCATGGTGTCTTGAACCTAAGAAGCCAAAAATTTACAATTCTTACTGTTTTTATTTGCAGCTTTTTCCCTTCCTTCCTTCTTTTGTGCTTTCTTTCCTTCCAAACTCTATTTCATGTCCCATCTATATTTTGGACACTTTGAAGGTTTTTAACTAGTTTTAAAGTCTATTTTTTAAATTCTTATCTGTTGGGAATTCATAGGACTACCTAACTAACTCTGCCAACACAAGAAGCTGAGTATCCTTCTGAAAAACTTTTAGGATTAAATAAATAACATTGTATGGCTTATTTTGTAAGCAGCAGTATTAGGTTTCATATTTTTGACCACAGTTTTAAAAATATTGAAGTTTAAATAAGCATTGCTTTTTTTTTTTTTTAAAGACAGAGGGACAGTGAGAGACAGAATCAAATTTTTTTTTTAATTTAGATTTTCATGTGGCTTTCATTGCTCCAAGACTTCGTCATCGTGTGGTACTGTGGTTCAAACTCATGTACTTGTGCCCCAAGCATTGCTTTTTTTTTTTTTTTTTTCTTTTCAAAGAGAGAAGCATTTTTTATTTAGTTTTACATGTGACTTTCATTCCTTGGACGCTTCATTGTATTGTGTATGTGGTGCTGGGGTTTGAACTTGAGTACACCCACATTCCAGGCAAGAGCTGTAACCAGGCCAAGCCACTGCTCCATCCCCAAGCGTTGCTTTTAAAAAAGAATTTCACCATATATAAGGACTATGTCATTACTGCCTTATTTTTTCTTTATCACACGACTATTGCTTTGTTAACCTCCTTCCCAACTAGATTTACTCGCTATTCTACAAGCTTACATTGAACTTGCCTACCTGTGTGCCTTTGCTAGGTTACTTCTTGTTAGACAGTTTTTAAAATGCAAAATTTTGTGGAGTTTGTATATTTTTTTTGTAAAAACATAAAATTCATGTCGTTTAACCCAGTTTTAAGAATGTAGACATTTGTGGCTGGGCATGGTGGTGCTCACCTGTAATCCCAGTGATTTAGGAGGCTGAGGCAGGAGGATCACAAGTTTAAGACCATCCTCAGCAACTTAGCAAGGCCCTAAGCAACTTAATGAGAACCTGTCTCAAAACAAAAAAAAGGAACTGAGGATGTGGTTCAAAGCTTGAGTGTTCCCCACCCTGGGTTATATCCCCAGTACTAAAAAAACAAAAGGAAATTGACATTTACTATTATCTTTTTTTCTTGAGGTGAGGCCTAATTTTTCTGTTTTTACTATCTTTTTACCATCCAGTTACCCCTTAAACTCTTTCCAGATTGCATTACCTTCTATCCCACAAAGCCAGGATGAACATTTCTCCTGTGTCCCTTTGCTCATAATGTCCTGTCCTTATTAAATATTCTCCTGTGGTTTTCAGCTTGTTGAACATTCCTCATTTAAAACCCATATCAAATATGACTTATTTCATTACATTTTTCTTCCTCACTCCTTTTCCTTTGAATTATTTGTATTTTCCTTCATTTACTTCATCTTTAATACAGCTGTTTTGTTCTTAATCTCTATTTAATAATAAGCTGCTTTGTTTTCCAAGTTGTTTAGCAGACACACTGTAGATGCATGATCTGTCTTTAATTTATTGTTCATACTAGCTACCCTATATTGAATTTAAACTTCCTTGCAAAATATTTAATTTCAGCCGGGCATGGTAGTGCACACCTGTAATCCCAGTGGCTCAGGAGGTGGAGGTAGGAGGATTCCAAGTTCAAGGCTAGCCTCATCAGCTAAGCAAGGCCCTAAACAACTTAGCAAGACCTTGTCTCAAAATAAAAAAATAAAAATGAAAAGGGCTGGGGATGTGTCTTAGTGGTTAAGTGCCCCTGGGTTTAGTCTCCAGTACCAAAAAAAGAAAAAAAGGAAAAAGAAATAAATTCATTTCATAGCCATGTTTTAGTTGTCTTGGAAAACTTGGAAAAACTAACATTGGTCAACTGACTTTGATCAGTCTTTATATTAAATCATTTATCTTAACCACTGTTACATAATAATTGAGCTTTAAAGCATAATAATTATTTTTCTCAAAAGCATTTTAGTATTGTTTATTGTTATACTATGAGAGTACCTTTTCTTTGTATAGTAGGATATAAGCACAGAATTAGACTCATTCAATTTATTAATGTTTGCATTTCAGAAAACCTGGAAATTACAATCCCTATCATTTCAAGCTAGCTTGCATACGTAATTTTTATTTGGTCTTTTCCTTTGTTACTGAGCTAACAAAAATAAACAAACAACAACAACAATAAAAAAACCCTTGAAATCAGTTACTTTATTGCCAACTTATATATAATTGCTCTTAAGATTCTGGAGGACAAAATATATTGTCAAAGTTATGATTTACACAAGTTAGTGTAACATTGCCAAGTTAATTTTCATAAAATTTTATACATTTGATTTGGTAACTGAGGAAATTAAATGCAGATATTCTGACCCTTGTAGGAATACCTGCTTTTTGCTTTAATTAAGATCAGCTGGAGGTCTGAGGATGTAGCTGAGTGGTAGAGGGCTTGCACAACATGTCCACAAGCTCCTAGATTTAATCCCAAGCCCTGAAAAAAAAATATATAGTTGGAGATGACTTGACACAGGGTCACTGTCTCATATGCATACTTAACAGTAACTTCTTTTCATTCCAGAAAATCTTTTCCTCCCTTCTCTCTCAAGCCTTGAACATTATTTCTTATTTCCAGATTTTAGAACCACTGGTGCTGCTACTACTAAGGGAAAATATGTTTTGTGTATCCAGATTAGAGCTAGGAAATTAATTTTACCTAAGAAAGAAAAGATATACTCCTGTCAAATAGGATTTAGTGGACTTTTCTGGAAACCTAATTCTATTTATAAAATTTTTTGTATAGGAAAAGATTTTTCACATCTCAGACAACTAATTTAGAAGTAAATTTCTGGGGCTGGAGCAGTGGTTCAGCAGTAGAGCACTTGGCTGGCATGCACAAGGACCTGGGTTTGAACCCCAGCACCACATACACAACTAAGTGTCAGGACAACAAAAAATTAAATAAAATTGATATTCTTTCTCTCCCCCTACCCATCTTTAAAAAAAAATAGTAGTAAACTTCTGACATTAAAAAATTTAGAAATTAGGGGCTGGAGCAGCAGCTCAACGGTTACAGTGCTTGCCTGACATGCACAAGGATGCAGGTTTGAATCCCAGCACCACGTACACAACAAAGTGTCAGAGCAACAAAAGCCACGTGAAAAACTAAAATAAAAGTTGATTCTCTTTTTTTCTGTCTCTTAAAAAAATAAAAATAGGGGTTGGGGATTTAGCTCAGTGGCAGAGCTCTTGCCTAGCACACACAAGGCCCTGAGTTCGGTCCTCAGCCCTGAAAAATAAAAATAAAAATAAAAATAAAAAAAATTAGAACTTAAAACCATCTGCTATTGAACCAGAGAAACTGCTTCTTCAAAAATTTTAAATTGGTTATATCCACTAAGGCTTCATTACCTGATATCAGGGTATTTAACCAAGGAAAAACACCCATTTCAACCATTTTTCTTTATTCTTTCACTGATTTTGCAAAATTTTTTATCTCAGATTTTGTGCCAAGTAGTAATGTCAGTACCTGAGATAAACAATAAATAAAATAACGTTTACAGTCTCAGGGATCTTACATTCTACTGGGAGAATATACATAGGGTAAAGTAAAAGTTCTGTAAACTGTTCTCCTATTTAATATGTGTTGTTATGTTGTGAGTAATGATGCAAATAAATTATTTAGTCTATTACTCTGTCCCTATAATATAGCTTTATGAGCTAATGCGCTGATTAATAACAAATGCTTATGTAGCAATTAAGATGAGCCAGGTTTTATTGTGTTTCATAAATATAGTAGCTGATTTAATCTTTTTAAGAACCCTATAAGATATGTGCATTATTATTATCCTCATTTGGTAGAGGAACAAAGTAGGACACAGATTAAATCCAAAGGTTGTTTGTTTGAGAAGTGTTATAATTAGGATTTGGGCCACAGGAGTTTAAGCCTCAGGCATTTGTACTCTTGACCATTAAACGCTATTGTTTTTTTAAAATTGACATTGTGACAGTATTGTATCCTTTTTGAGATTTTTATTAGTTATTATTAATATTAAAATTTTATTAATTATACAGAATAGTGAGTTCACTTGTGGCATGTTTGTACATTCATGTAACATATTTTGATCATTTCCACCCCCACTTTATGGAATTTTTTGATGGTTTCCCACTAGTTACTTATCTAAAACATTTTTAGTTCTTCAATATACTAGGTAATTTCTCTATATTCCAAAATAAAAAAAGAAAAATAGCAAAATTGGTAGGTTCCAGTTTATCTCAGTTTTTAAAAGTGTACTGAAATTTTCAGTAAAGGGGTAAAGGAAAGTAGAATAAGAACTATTGAAATCTAGAAACCAGAGAAATAGTTTGGGTAGCAAGAGTTTGAGACCAGACTAGGCAACCTAGCAAGACCCTGTCTTAAAATAAGAAGGGCTGGGGTTGTAGCTTAGTGGTAGAGCACTCTTGGGTTCAATTCCTATTACCATTTAAAAAAAAGGCTTTATGAATTTGTCTAAGGGCTTAGCAAATCTGATTTTGCATTTCTTATAATTGCATCTATATAATATATATTATTTTAAAGTATTAATTTATTGTTTTCTTTCTTTCTTTCTTTCTTTTTTTTTTTGTAGTATACAGTGTGGAATTTTGTTCCCAAAAATTTATTTGAACAATTCAGAAGAGTGGCAAACTTTTATTTTCTTATTATATTTTTGGTTCAGGTAAGCTTTATAACTAAATGAATAGCTGTTTGTAAACATGGTTTCTAAAAATATATCTTAGAACAGGGAAAATTTGCATTGTGTTCTTAGATTTTGACCATGGGAACTTTTTTTTTTATATGAAGTGTCACAATGTATCCAGTGAGTAAAGGATCTAAATAACATTTAGATTTCTAAATAATAGCCTATGAATTTTAAGATCAGTCATATTTTGTTTCATTAACTATGTATTATAGTGCTGGTAACTGAAATCTAAGCCAAGATAAAACCTATCATAGTTCAGAAGCCTGGTTCAGAACGTATCTTGGCTGTTAATATACAGTACATATATTTGGCACATGTCTACCCATAGAATAACCTATATATAAAGTGAAATTCTTTGGCTTTTAATTTTTTATACTTAAATTTTGTCTCAGCTGGGTGTAGTGGTTCATGACTCTGGCTACTCGAGAAGCTGAGGCAGGAGAATCACTTGAGCCAACGAATTCAGGGCCAGACTGCACAACATAGTAAAACCCCCATCTCACAGAATACAAACAAATTTTAATTTAAAATTTTATTTAAATAATTTTAGTTTATAAGAATCCCCATGAATACATATTCTTTATTTAGATTCTGTGTTCATTATAAGCTGTTTGCCAGTTTATAAATCTTTACATTATGCTTTTTTATATATCAAAATTATCAAGAGAAATACCTATGGAACTTGAGTGTAAGTCAAGATGTGAAAAGAATGATTATCATTTTTCTTCAGAGGTTATTCTTTCAGATAAAACTTTATAAGTTTCTTTCAATGTGGCATTGAATTTTTTTTTATGAACTCTTAACCTTTTCTCTCAGTAGAACCTGGGATTTCAAAAGAAAAATTAAAATTAGTCATATAGTGATTTTAATGCTTTAGGAAACATTTACTCTTAAAAAAAATTGCTTTCCTTCATGAAAAAATCAGAAGTAATTTCTGATTTTATGCCAAGAGAGCATCAGCTTGGTTTTCTTGGAAAAGTGAGAAATTATACTAGCCATATCCAAAAAGCATGCATGCCTTTGTGAAATAACTAGCTAAGATCAGGAATTCAGCATGTCTGTGGAATAGTACAAATTTAATTGCCCTATCCAGAGTAAAGGAAAAGTAGTAAGTCATAAGGCTCATGTTCTTGCTAACCATATATAATTACTGCAAATACTTTTTTACTTCTCCAACAACCTCAGTTGTATGATTTACATTTTAATTACAGCATAATTTTCCTAGCTATCCCCCTCTGACTCTGCTGGGTAGAATAAAATTGCTTGTAGGAAAAAAACTTTTCCTGTCCTCCCATTCCTAGTTCTCTCTTCCCAGTGTTGAGTTTATTCTGAATGCTAGGATAAAAATTGCTGACAGATTTATCAGCATTTTTCAAGATATGCAAATAAATGTGAAATGAGATCTGAACAGCTGTAGCTCCACTTCTAGGCAATATCGAAGAACTTAAGTACCCTGTGTGTTAAGAAAGCAGAGTGAATGAGTCCACTCTAGCAGTATATGTGGGCATATAATAGATTTAAATATTTTACCAATTCCCATATCATAGCCAAGAAGGTTAAAAGCTGTGAAATTGTGAACCAAACTATGCCTACTGCATAATAGTATAAGATTTGGATGTTAATAGTATGAAATACACAGTATAAAAATATAATATTCTGCATTCTTTTTAATCTAGCTCATGATTGATACACCTACCAGTCCAATTACCAGTGGACTTCCATTATTTTTTGTGATAACAGTAACCGCCATAAAGCAGGTATGAAATACTTCCTTTTATTGTTGTTTTTTCCCCCAGTTCATTTAGATGTTGCTAAATATTTCCACAGCAAAATAACATTATTTTGAAAAGAATTTCCATAAGAATGCAGTAAATTTGTTTAATACATGATAAAATTAAACTTTTAGCCAGTCTATTATATTTCAGGTGTCTGGGGACTCATGAATGATTACCATTGTTAAAATATGTTGTTCCCTTGACACAGCTAAGAAGCATCTAAAAATATATACTATATGTACATGCCAATTTATATGTGAAACTTTATTGTAATCATCTTGGTAGAGTCGGGTGATATTTAAAGAAAATATTTGTGAGTAAAAGTTGTAAAGTGCTTTTGTAGTTTGTACAGCTTTCCTTGGTAAAGTTTGTTTTTATGTAAAGTAGCACCCTAAAAGAAAGAGTTTCAGCCAAATTATGAATTTACAGTAAAATCTAGGTATAGAGACGTAAAATTATTGGATAAACATGCTAACTAAGGAAGAGAGACATTCTCGAAATGTCATGTTATAGCTCGCACTTCTCAAAAATTCTTGATAGCGTCTCAGTTATACAGAAATGATCCCTACCCACCTGAGAGAGTGAATTAAATTTTTTATCTAGATGTGATAAAATTGCATTTTATAAGATGTAGGGATAAGGTATAGATGAACATGAAAGTGAAATTGACAAACGCTGGGATGAAGTATATTTTTTATTACTTAAGGAAGATGAGAGGATTCTAGATTAACAATCATACATCTAGTGTGTCAGAGAATACTGTGCTACAGCTCTAAGTTTGACTTCTTTCTTCACTCTGCTGTTGAAGACTAGAATTTGTGCATATAATTCAGTAAGCATCCAAGTCACCTTGTACAGTTTTGCAGATGCCATTTATCTTATTAAAGTAACCTGCATTTGTCACTTGAACCTCTTTTCAGTATATGCTTTCCTCTTAGGTGATTTCATCTGGTCTGATGATTTAAAGTACCACCTGTGCATTGATGGTTCTCACATTTATATCTGTGTTGAAACTGTTCTGGAACTCCCAACACATGTACAACTGTTTGTACATTTCCACTTGTATACCTCCCAAGATTCTCAAACACAACTCTTAACGTTTTTCCCTCTGAAGCTGAACTATTCCCAACTTTACTGATGGCTTTGCCATCTTCCCACCCTAAACCTTGGCATCCTCGTGCTTTGACTGTTGTTGTCCCTACCTTCAAGATCTGCCTCCTTAGTCCAAGTCACTGTGATCCCTTGCCTAGACAATTGCATTGTTCTCCTATAATCTCTCACTTGTATTCTGGCCTTCCTACTGTACCCATACAGCAGTCAGATTGATCTTTTAAACTAAGATAATACTACTCTCCCATTTAAAACTGCAGGGTTTCTTTTCAAACTCTGACCAAAACACAACCCTTTTCAGTGATCTACACAGACATAAAGTGTAGTTCCTGGTTCCTTCTTCATTTCCCACTATTTTTCATTTTACTCATGCTTCCAGCCCCCACCCCTTGTCCTCACATGTAGTAAGCATGGTACTGTCTCAAAGCTTTATGACTTGTTGTTTCTTCCTGGAAAGTTTTTCTACCAGGTAATTGGATGGCTTGTTTCCTAATTTTACTTAAACTTTGGTTTTTCCTGCCCAGTGCATAACATTCGTTCATATTTTTCTTCTTCTTTTTTCTTCATATCACTTATCATGACTTTGTGTTCTGTTGAATTAATTTTTGTTTATAAGTTCATCATTTTGATTCAAATGTTTAGCTCTATAAGGACAGAAAGTTTGTTTTATATACTGGTTTATTTCCGTGACATGAACAAAACCATGCACCTATAGGGGCTTCAGTAAATATTTGCTGAATAAATGAATGAATGAACCTATTGAATATTTTTAAAAGCATTGTAAAATGTTTTAATATTTCTTGCTTTTATCTCCCAATGTATATTGGTGTAATATAAACTGCATTTTATTAGAATTTGATACCATTAACTGAGTTGAAAAAAATATGGTGAATGCATATCCACAAAAAAAGCATTTAGTATAATTACAATAATAATTGATAACCTGTCTCTTTCCAAAATGGGTTAAGTAGAAATGAATAAAATCTAAAGGAGGAAGTAGGAAGATTATACCTCAAACCTGCGTTAAGGGGCTGGAGTGGTGGGCTCCGCAGTTATGGTGCTTGCCTGGCATGTGCAATTACACAAGTTCAGACCCCAGGACCATGTACATAATGAAGTGTTGGAGCAACAAAAGCCACATAAAAAACTAAATAAAAATTAATTCTGTCTCTCTCACTGTCCCTCTCTCTTTAAAAAAAAAAAAAAAAAAGCAAAAGCAGAAACAAAACCCTGAGTTAGTATGGTTATTGCAGTTGAGTACTAAATTAGGTGAGAATTTCTTGACAACTAAAGTAAAAGGGGGCATATAAAAACTCATATAATTTTCAAAGAGTAAAATTGATCTATAAGGATTTCTCCCTTTCTCAAAACAAAATGTCAGGACTTGGAGTTTTCTCTTTTGCTAGCGTTTCCTGTGATTTACTAATTTAATAAACATACAGTGTACTTCCTTCCATGTGTTATTCAGGTTTATGTGGCTGTCACTATAGATCAATTGAACAGATTTTGGAAAAACTAGAAGTAAAAGTTGCCAGATTCCAACCTTACCTTTTTAGTTTGCTTTTGCTTTTGCTTTTTTCTCTTTTACTAAAATAAGAAGAGATTCTGTTACCAGTTGTTTGTCTTTACCTTTCCCAGCTGTGTTTACATGTCATATCTTTTCTCCAGTTGTATAATGCAAGCTAATAGTGTTCTTGTAAATAAGATTAGTCTTTGCCCTCTGTGAGCTTAAACTCCATGAAGTAGAAAGGTAAGACCAAAAACAAAAATAATTATATAGAGTGGCAATAAGATCCACTGAGAGATGACTGTTCAGAGAAGGGGTGGAACACTATGTCTGGAAGATGAAGCAGGATTTTGTTTAGGAAATGTTGTTTAGATGAATCTTAGAATATGGGTTAAATGACATATGGAGAATGTAAGGTAGAAACAAACAACTCAAAGACCAAAATGCAAGAAAAGGCAAGACCTGTTTGGGGGAATTACAAGGCTAACTAATGTTTGAGCCTCTCTAAGAAAGTACTGAGAGATAATACTAGAAATGAAGATAGATACTAAATTAAGGAAGCTGGAAGATTCTTTGCTCTAAGGATTGAGAGTCACTAAGGTATTTTGAAAAGTAAATTAAAACAATATTGTAGGAAAATCTTACTATATTATCTTGCTATAATATGTATAATGAATTAGAATTTATGAATTTATATTTAAAAAGATAATGCTTTTATCATTATTGCTTTGCTATTAATGTCATCCAACTATAAAGGAAGTGTACTTTTTGGACAGTTTCAAAAAAGATGTTTTGACTCTCACTTAAAATTTTTCTGAAATTGACATATCATAGCTTAAATCTTAAGGATGCTTTCCAAAATGGTTTTCCCCTTAAAAAAATAAGTAAATAAACCTTCAAAAACAATCCTCAGTATTTTGCCTTGCATTTTATAGTATTTTAATATTGGTAAACTAAAAGATATACATTTTAATGGAAACAATACAAAACAGTATATAGTAAAATTCTTTCTTAAACTCCTTACTCCCAGTTGACTAATTCCCCACACCTGAGAACATTACCCCCTGAGAGAATTAACCAAGATATCTAGTTTAAGTATATTTTCCCACTAATGATAGTATAAAACAGCCTACAGTATTAAGTATTTTCGCTTTTATTACTTACTGCTATCTGCTAAATATCATTTCATTACCTGTACTTTTGTTATACCTCTGAGTCCTTAAAATTTCATTACATGGAGTTGAAAGTCTCCTACATTAAAAAAAATTATTATTCCTTAACATCAGAGAATTCTGTTCCTGTTTTTATTTCTATTTCTAGTGATGATCCATGTAGCCTACCATATTTTGTGTAGTACTACAGATTGAGCACCATTTATCTGAAATGCTTGGGTCTAGAAGTAATTTAGATTTCTGATTTTTCAGAGTTTTAGAATATTTATATGGGCATAATGAGATAGTATCCTTGGGGATGGACCCAAGTCTAAATACAAAATTTATATGTATTGTATATACACTTTATACTCTTCGCCTGAAGATGACTTTATGCAGTATTTTAGATATTTTCTGCATAAAATAATGTTTTACACATGAGGTCAAATGTGAAATTTTCTACTTGGAGCATAATGTCAGTGCTTAGAAAGTTTTGAATTTTGGAGCATTTTGGACTTACAGTTTTCAGGGTAGGGATATGTAACCTGTAATTAAAGTTAGTTCTTTTGGTCTGTTGTTTAAGAACATTAACAGTCAATCTCAGCTTAAAAATCTTTTTCTTCTGTTTGTAGTCTGTAATAATGCTATGTGAATTTATGCTTTGTGATTAAAGTATTATTTCTACATGAAAGTGATACAATTTAATGATTGAATAATGTTAGGAAAAGGTTGTCAAGAACGACTTCACAGATTTTTGGCACAAGCAGCTCGTAGTGATGGTTGTCAAGATGGGAAACAAGGAAAATGCAATAGATTTTGGGAATAACATCCTAAATTTAGTTTTGAATATATTTAAGATATTTATGAGACATCAAAATTGAGATAATAATACAGTTAGATATTCAAGTTTAGAATCCAGAAGAAAGATAGGAATTGTAGATATAAATTTCAGATTTACCCATCATATTTTATACTATTTAAATATATAGAAATAGAAAAAAAAATCTGCTAGCAAAAGTGAAGTGTGTGAAAAGGGTCTACAAAGATGACATAGAAGCAATCTCCAAAAAGGAAATAGAGAAGAAATAGCTAGAGAGGTCCTGTGAAAACCGGAAGCATGTGTATAATGAAAACCCAAATGGAGAGTGTTTCCAGGAGGAATGAATGACAAATACCTGATCAATGAAATGTCTTAAGGAAGTTTTAATGTTTTTTTTTCTTACTTGATCAAAGTGGCTTTAAATTATACTAAAAAAGGTATTTTTTTATTCCTTGGATCTTTACAGGGATATGAAGATTGGTTACGACATAACTCAGATAATGAAGTAAATGGAGCTCCTGTTTATGTTGTTCGAAGTGGTGGCCTTGTAAAAACTAGATCAAAAAACATTCGGGTATGCATCTAGTAATAATAGAATGTAGTATTTTGATATCATAGCATATAATTACTGTCTTGATTATACTTCAGTTAAAGTCTATCTTCCTATACAGTGGTATAGCTCAGTGGTAGAGTGCAAGCCTGCCTAGCATTTTGGAAACCCTGGATTTCATTCCTAGCATCCCCCCAAAAAAAAAAACCTTAAAAAAAAAAAAAGAGAGAAATACTGTAATAGGCCACTTATTTAGAATCTAATAAAAATAAGTAAGTTCTTTCCTTTTAAAATCTGTATATTCACTTTTCCCAAAATTCTTCACAGGTGGGTGATATTGTTCGAATAGCCAAAGATGAAATTTTCCCTGCAGATTTGGTGCTTCTGTCCTCAGATCGACTTGATGGTTCATGTCATGTTACAACTGCTAGTTTGGATGGAGAAACTAATTTGAAGGTTTGTTCATGTGCATGTTTGAGTGCTATTCTTGGTGAACAGCTTTGGGTTAGAATGGTATTTTCCTTTAGTTGAAGTAATAAAGTTAACCTGATAAAGTAGAAATTTTTCTGTTACTGAAACTTTTTAAAAAGTATAAAGTTTTTCATAAGAATAAATGTTATTATTTTTCTATTTTAAAGGTCCCCTGACATGGTTTAGTTAGTTCAAGTTGAAGATGGAAAATGTTTTTAGGAAAAATATAATCTTTTAATATTTTTGATGATATCTTAGTTAAGGGTCAAGTTTAAATTTTCTCAGTTTTCAGAACACCACCAAGGGTATATTTTTTCCCCTATTAAATTGTTTATAATAAACTTTGAACAGTAGTGACTCTACACACTATTATATGTAAGTGACTTCCATAGACAGGTAATCACGGGAATCCTTTTGCTCATTTATTCTACATTGTTCATTTCCCTCTGTTTTTTGTCTAGCTGATCCTAAGAACAGTTTGTTTCATCTGTAAAAGAGATTTGAAATAGCTAATATCTAAAGTCATGTTTGGATTCTGTTAAATCCTTTTTTTCCTCCAGACACACGTGGCAGTTCCAGAAACAGCAGTATTACAAACAGTTGCCAATTTGGACAGCCTTGTTGCTGTAATAGAATGCCAGCAACCAGAAGCAGATTTGTACAGGTATGATGTTCAACACACTTAATTGTAAATCCTCTTAATAAAATTTTTGTTTTTGTAATCATAATCATAAAATGAAATCTTTAATTGGTGATATTATTTGTGGAGAAGGTGAAGGAAGGGTATAATAAAGGAGGGGGATGGGGAACCTGCAAACAGAATTTGCCAGAATTCTAAGCAAAAGATATGAATTTAAAAGCAGTACTTTGGAGTTGGGGAATTAGCTCAGTGGCAGAGCGCTTACCTAGAATACGCAAGGCCCCAAGTTTGGTCCTCAGCCCTGAAAAAAAAATAAAGAAATAAAAAAATAAAAGCAGTACTTTAATTCACGTTCCTTCCATTGTCTTCTACTGTGCTATGAACCAACATGCTTATGTATAGCTGTAACAAGAACAATAATAGAGATTAGATTATTTCCTTAGAAGAAAATCATTCTAATGATTTTTTGAAAGCACCTTGAAATCAGGGACCTTGACTTTGTGTTTACTGTAAATTATACAGAGGATAATACTTTTAAATTATAATCTTATTATTTATTTTGATTTTAGTATTTCTCCCCCCATACACACACACATACACACCACATAATAAAGTAATAAAGTAAAAAATATAATTTATATATATTATTGGTAATGCCTACGAGTACTTCAAGAGTTGAAACTTGTTACTTATCACCTATTGCAATGAGCACAAAATAAAAAATATTTTTTTTAGTTCATTAGCTTTCTAAAAATTCTATTTCTGAAAGTAGGGAAAGGAACAGAGAAACCAACTCCTTTTAGCATTGTAGTTTACTAAACACAATAGGAGCCATCTTTTCAAGATCCTGTCAGTTATTATAGGCCATGGAAACTAAACTCTTTTTTACTCAGTAAGGGGTAGCAGACTGTAAATCATAGCCACGTTGTAGAACTCACCCTCAGCTTTGTGTTATATATCTTCCCCCTTGGTTGAAATATTTCAAAATCTTTAGTCATTGGCTTTTTCAAATCTCTTTTATGTTCATTTTGGATCAATATCCTTATAATGGAGGTTTTCTTTATGTGATGGTATAGATCTTACATTTTCATCAAAGTCAAAGGAATAGAATTTTCCAATTATTGCAGGGTGCTGTTTTTTTTCCTTATTTTTTAAAGAGAGGGACAGTGAGAAAGAAAGAGTCGATTTCACTTAGTTTCTCATATGGCTTTTGTTGCTCTGACACTTCATTGTGTACATGGTACTGGGGTTTGTACCTACATACTTGCACATGCCAGGCAAGTGCTGTAAGACCTGAGCCACCGCTCCAGCCCCTTGTAGGGTGTTTTAACTATAAAAAAATGCAGTAATTTGAAATCCATTGGTTAGATAGTTCATGACTTCTTCCTTACTGATTGTTTGTTTGCCTAGGTTCCAGAACGTAGCCTTTGGTTACCTCCTCACTGGTTCCTTCTCAGTTTCTTTAGCTTACTTCTCAGTGTTAGAGTGCTCCGGAACTAGTACCCTTCTCTTCCCTGCCTTTTCCTTTTACTATCCCATTCAGTCTGAGGACTTTAAAGACCATCTATATCCTGCTGACTTAAATCTCAAATACTTTCCCAAACTCAAGATTCCTATGTCCGACTGTCTATTCCACAATTCCACCTGAATATGTAGTAGAAATTTCAAATTAATCAGACTGAAAGCTAAACTGTTAATCTTCCTTCCAAATTTTTTCTTCCAGCAGCATTTCCTGTCTTGGTTATGACCATCCTTTTATTTATTTTATTTTATTCTAGCACTGGGAATTTAACCCAGGACCTAATATATGTTAACAAGCAATGGGCTACATCCCCAGCCCATTTTATTTTATTTTGAGACAGAGGCTTGCAAAGTTGCCCAAGCTGGCCTTGTACCTGGAATCCTGCCTCAGCTGGGAGTACATGTATACAACACTGCACCTGGTTTGCAACCCAACTTTTTATTTGTTCAGGCTAAAAAATGTGGGAGTCGGCTGTGATTCCTCACGTCTTCTCTCCCCACCTCTCTCTTCATCTTTTTTTCCACATCTCACCCCACTTCATCAGAACATTATTTTGTTTACCTTCAAAATATATCCAGAATCTGACCATTTTGCATCAGCTTAGCGTGAGCCACTATCTTTTCCTGCCTGGATTGTGACTGTCAACGGTACTCTTAATGGTTTTCTTTTTTTTTTCCTCCTGCCTTTACCCTGCTTTCCTTTGTACTCTTTTCTCACAAAAGCAGCCAAATTATGTCACTCCTCTGCTCAAACCCTTCAGAGACTCTACATTTTACTCAGTGTCAAAGCCCATCTTTATAATGATTTATAGAACCTTTCTGATCTGTTCCTATCTCCAACCTTTCTCTCTGTTCTAGTTCCCTATTCTCCTTCTTGGTGTTCTCTATCTACGGTGGCCTGCTTAACTTTCTTTTGAACATGTCATATCCATTCCACTTTTATTTATTTATTTATGTATTTATTTTTATTTTTTGTTGTGTTTTTTTTTTTTTTTTTAACCAGACCAGGGATGGAACCCAGGGCCTTGCACATGCTAGACAAGCACTGTACCACTGAACTGCTTCCCCAACCTCACTTCCACCATTTTACTAACTGTTCCTTATATAACTTTTATTACCTTCAAATCTTTGCTTAAATTACCTCTCAAAGAGTGGTACCTTGACTACTTAGTACTGCAAGCTGGTACTTCTTACTTTATTCTGCTTTACTTTTTTCAGAATACATAATGCTTTTCAGTGAACTATTTATTATGTTTCCTGCTTATTATCACTCACTCATACTAGAATGTAAACTTAATAAGGGCAGATATCTTTTTGTGTTTTGTTCACTGATGTATCCCAAGCACCTACACCAGTAGGTTCTGGCATGTAGGAGGCCTTACTTTGTATTTATTGACAATTTAAACAGTAAACATCTTTTTGTACTTAATTTTCCTTTCATTGAATTACTTCTCTCTTATGTATGCAGGCAAGATTTGTACGAGTTCATTTACCTGTTGAAGTGCCTTAGAACACTCAAGCATGTAGTAATCAATAAATATCTAAGAAATGAATGAGAGAGTTCCAAATTATTAATCAGAGAATTGTAAACATTTTTATTCCCAATTCATTCATTGGGAATTGAATGTATCCAATAACTGAGGTATGGTGCCCGGCACTGAGAATGTAACTGTGATGAAACCATTATAGCTCTTGCCATCAAAGTTTATAGTCTAGCACTACATTATTTTCTAAGAACCAATAGAGCCGCAGAAGTCGAATTATTGGTTTTAAGCCCTCAAAGATTGTGGCCTTTAATAAATATATTGACAAATTACAAAAGCATTGTAATTGAACTAATTTTTATTGCCATAAACAAAGTAAAAGTTTATGAAATTTTATGATGTTGTTTCAGATTTTACTGATATTAAGTATTATAGTTTTGGGGCTGGAGTAGTAGCTCAGCAGTTGTGGCACTTGCCTGGCATGCATAAAGAAGATGCAGGTTCAAACCCCAGCACCATGTACGCAACAAAGTGTTGGAGCAATGAAAGTCACATGAAAAACTAAAATAAAATTGGTTCTCTATTTCTCTCTGACACACACACACATTGTCCCTCTCTGGGAAAAAAAAAAAAAAATATATATATATATATATATATATATATATAGTTTTTAAATGTTGGGTAATTTTATAAATAATAGTTTTAAACTTACTATTTTTTTTTAAAGAGAGAAAATCAGTTTTATTCATTTTTTGGTCAGACCTTTGTTTCTCTGACACTTAATTGTACATACATGGTGCTGGGGTTTGAGCCCTGGTCCCTGCGCATGCCAGGCAAGCACTTAAACTCCTGAGCCACTGCTCCAGTTTACTAGAGTAAACTAGAGTTTACTCTAGTTTTAAATTGTATTCTTTATTAGTTTTTTTTTATATTTCCCCCTCTTCAACCATGATTCTTTTCCATTTGCCTATTTATTGATTGGAGTTGCATTATTCCTTTTTTTTTTTTTTTTAAGAGAGAGGGATAGTGAGAGAGAGAGAATCAATTTTGTTTTTCATGTGACTTTCATTGCTCCAACATTTCATTGTGCACGTAGTGCTAGGGTTCCAACCCGCATCCTCACACATGCCAGGCAAGCACTGTAACTGCTGGGCCACCGCTCCAGCCCCTGCAATATTCCTTTTAAAGAACTTTAAAAAAAAATTTATTGAGAAGTTGTGTTTTCATGCGATCATAAATGCTTGTGTAGTAATAATATGATATGCCCCTGATCCTAATCCAGAATCATCCCCACATTGCTCACATCCTAGTCTCCCAGTCTCTTGACTTCCCTTTATAACAGATAAAAATGTGTATGTATAATATGTATATGATTGTGCATTCTCCAAAATTAAATGATTGCATAAGTATAATTTGGCTTCTCAGGTGATTAAAAGAGTAAGCTATGTTGCTGATTCCCCCTCTAGATCCTTCCCTATCATCCGTCCATCTCCCTGCCCTTCTGCCTCTTCCTCCACCACACACATATCTATGGTTCTCCTAGATTATGTGTTGCCTTGACTTTGGTGAATCTAGTACATGAGCTTGACTACCTTTCACCCAACCCTAGGTTTTGCTGTAGCCTCCACAAATGAGGGAGAACATTTGACCCTCAAGTCTCGATTTGGCTAATTTCACTCAGCATAATTTCTTCCATTGCCATCTGTTTACCTTCAAAGGCTGCAATATTATTGTTTCTGATTACTGAATAGAACTCAATTGTATACATATACCACAGCTTTTGGATCCATTCATCCAGTGAGAGGCATCTGGGTTGATTCCATAATTTAGCTATTGTAAATTGAGCTGCTATGAACATTGATTTTGCTGTGTCACTATAATGTGCTGATTCTAGCTCTTCTGGAAAAATACACAGAAGAGGGATAGCTGCGTCATGTGGTAGAGCTGTCCCTAATTTTTTGAGGAGTCTCCACACTGTTTCCAGAGTAGCTGTACCAGTCTGCATTTCCACCAACAGTGTGCTAGTGTTCCTGTCTCCCCACAACTCCTCCAGCATCTGTTATTGTTTATATTTTTCATCTTTGCCAATCTGATTATAGTGAGGTGAAATCTTAATGTACTTTTGATTTGGATTTCTATGATTACTAGTGATTTAGAACGCTTTCTCATGTATTCATTTGTTTGCTTGATTTCCTCTGTTGAGAAGTTTCTGTTTAGCTCTCTGGCCCATTTATTGATTGGATAGTTTGTGGTTTTGATATTAGGTTATTTGAGTTCTTTATAAATTTTGGATATTAGTCCCCTGTCAGAGGAGTCACAGGCCATGATTATCTCCCTTTCTATAGGTTCTCTTATGATAGTTTTGGCCAGTTCCTTGGCTGAGCAAAAGTTTTTTAATTTAATGGCATCCTACTCATTGATTCTTGACTTTAATTTTTTTGCTTTGGGAGTCTTGTTAAGACATATTGCTCCTAATTTTTCTTATAGAAGTTGTATAGTAGCTGGTTTAATTCCTAATTCTTTGATCCATTTCAATTTGATTTTTATGCAGGGTGAGAGATAAGAATCTAATTTCAGCTTTCTGCAAGTGGCTATCCAGTTTATCCAGCACCATTTGTTGAACTTTTAACAGCTTATTGAAAGTGACTTGTGTGGTAATAAGTGATCTGTACTAAACTACTGAAAGAAGTGAAAATTAGAGGAACTTTCTGTTAGGAGCAGCTGCTCATATGTGCCCATTACACAGACGTCTCTATTTTCTCTTTTCTTGGCTGCTTTAGTTCTTTCTTTTCTTTCTAACCCTTTATGTTTTATACTCTGACACAGCTCTTCTATATCTTTTTTCCTAATAAAATAATAACACTCTGCTCCTAGTAATTTATCTTAATGAAAATGTGAAAAGAGATACATATATGCAAGGCTATTCAGTCAGGACTATATTGTTTAGGCTATTCATAAGTTGAGGGGGGAAAAACCTTAAACTTCCACAGTAGTGATTTAGATAAATCACTCAGTAACCAAAATATTCAGTATTGTGTGTGGGTATTAAAAATAGTGATATAGATATGTTTTTGATAAGGCATATTAAGTTGGAAGGAAAAATGTTACTAACAGTATTTATGTTGTGATCCTGTTTTTGTTTTTAAGATACATACATACATACCCCAAAATATTAACAGTGTTTATGTTTTTTTAGAGAGAGGGACAGAGAAAGAGAGAGAGTGAAATAGTTTTATTTAGTTCTTCATGTGGCTTTTGTTGCTCTGATACTTCATAGTGTACCTCATGCTGGGGTTCAAACCCGCATCCTTGCTCATGCCAGGCAAGCGCCATAACCGCTGAGCCATCCCTCTAGCCCCAGTATTTTTATTTTGAGTAGTGAGATTACCAGCAGTGGTGTTCTTTTTGATTTTTTAATTATCTGAATTGTTTTATAAACTACTTGTGTGTTTTCGTGTGCATGTAGTCTTTATAATTGAGAAGGGAATAATAAAGCTGGTACAGTCTTGAAGAACATTAAAATGTGGATTTGAAACAAGGGATAAGGAAGGTACAAGGTGGGTTGATGTAGTGTGGAACTGATCCGAATAGATAACTTAGAAGTGCCTTAGGATCAGGGATAACAGGGCAGATAAAAGGAAAAGAAACAAATCCTTTGCTGGAATATAGCTGAGGGAAACAAAAATACTCATCACACATCATCTCTGAAAGGTACCTAGAGAAACACTAGCTGAATTGCTTCTTTGAACCTAAATACAAAGTCTAGGAGCCAAGGCTACATAAAATTCCACTCTATGTGGAGAAAAATGAAAACAGTATTTATCATTGACATGAGCTGAAGTAGAAATAAAAGACTAGAAAGAAACAGTAAAACCAAAGTCTCCAATGGGTAAAGGATCCGTGACCTAGAAAAAGGATAATAGGGGACTTTCGAAAGGGAGTGCTTGATATTTTTTTGCCTAAAGATTAATATAAAAATCTGTTTAGGAATTTGCTTCAAGTTAGACTTGACTTCTCACTGTAGTAAAAAGTAACTATTATTATTATTATTATTTTTTATAAAGAGAGGGACAGTGAGAGAGACAGAGAAAGAGAGAAACAACTTTATTTAGTTTTTCACATGGCCTTAGTTGCTCCAACACTCAGTTGTGTACGTGGTGCTGGGGTTTGAACCCGGGTCCTCGTGCTTGCCAGGCAAGCGCCGAATCTGATGAGCCACCGCTCCAGCCCAAAAAAGTAACTATTCTTGAATTGACTCCTTGCTCTGGAGCTGTTTTGACAAGTTGGACTTGAAAGGCAGGACTGCAAATTCATTATACCACTCACTCTGGATTTCAAGCAATGGGCACTTTAATGTGTCTGTAAGGCTAACGAAGCTCAGAAGTTCACTCATAGGTTTTTACTTACTATTCTGTCCCCACCACTTAACTCATACATTAAATTGTTGCTTAATGAATATCTGTTGAATGAATGAATGAATGAACAAAAAAATGTATGATCTGGTTCAATGATAGATAGTCACAGTAGACTTTAGTAAATTGTAATGAAATATATAAACACTAATTGGCTAAATAATGTGTGCATTTTTGCATAGCAATTATAAATTCTCATGATGACCAAACTAATAATAGTAGTAATAACATATAGCATCTATATGTTGAAAATTTTTTTTATTTATTAGTAGAAATGGCAAGAATATTAAGTTATTTAAAGCTAAAGGACTTTTTATAATTTCTATCGTGAACGTTGGATCATTCATATATATAAAAAAGGTTGGGTTTTGTTTTATATATACAAATAGCGCTAAAACTAACATGTTTCACCCATTGATTTCATAAGTGATGTATTTTTGTAACATGGTACATTGTTTTATAGATTCATGGGACGAATGATAATAACTCAACAAATGGAAGAAATTGTAAGGTAAGAATAAATCCATATTTTTTCTTATTACTCTTAAGTGGGAATTGTTTGGGGAGGGACTGAAACATAAAAGGAGGTTATGTAAATCAAGCAGTGTATAACAAAAAGTTAATATAAAAAAGCATTTAGCACTTCATACACTAGTAATTTATAGCAGCAACAAGTGAAGGTAAAGCATCTCATGAGATCAAATAATTTAGTAAGATTTATATATTTGTATTCTTTTTCTAATGATATTAGATAGTAACTTTGAAAGATAACAGCTGCTTATGTTCAAATCCTTACTATGTAAAGCCGCAAACACTGTAAGTAAAGAATATGAGGGGTTAAGGGTATAGCTGTGTGGAAGATTATATGCTTAGCATGCATGAGGCCCTGGGTTCAATCCCCAACCTCAAAAAAGTAAAGAATGAAAAAGTTTCTATGTAATGTTTAGCACATATAAATGCAATGGTCTTCTTTACTTCAGAATCATTCATTTCAAGCTAGAGTATTTAGGGGCCAGTCCAGAACCATTTACTCATTCTTTTGATTTGTTTTTTGCTTGGTTATTTGTTTTGGTTTGTTTTTCCTCAAAATCCAGGTAAATTTTCAGCATCTAAATGAAAGACTTTGGGTCAGTTCAAAAATTGCTGATAGAATGAAATTATTTTGTTTCATGGCCTTAAAACTTAATTTAGATGCAGTGTTGGAATCAGCCTTTGAATTTTGGGTGGGATATGTTCATTTTATACTGTGCGTAAAATAAGTCACTTACAGAAAGAGTCAAACATTTTTAAATGAAATTCTCAAGACACACCACCAAAAAAATATGCATCAGCACTGATTCACATTTTTAATAAATGTTAACATAGAAGTACATTCAGTAAACTTTAATAAGATCTTTTATAAGTATAGGTTCCCTGCTGAATAACTTACTGGGTTTTATTTTTATTTCTGTAGTGAAATAATGAAAAATCTGTTGATATATTGTCTGAATTACATTAAGATATTGTGACTGATAAAAGAAATAGCAATTACGATACTTCAGCTCCTTGTGGCTAAAAAATGAACCACTTTCTTTACTGCAGCAACTGAAGTGAACTGATGAATTGCCTTTTAATCTGAAGTTGTTATTATAGCCCAATTTTGTATACCAGTGTGTTAACTCAACAGATTTCTATTCATTGTTAAAATCAATATCAAGTGAAAAAGAACTGCTTTGTAACTTCTGAATAGTTAGTTGGAATATCCATAACATGCATTCCAAATATGACTATCCAATAAAAACATACTTGTTAACCATGTGCCAAACACCTGGCCCTGTTTGGTTACATTGCAGTTTTATAGTGTTTGGGTTTGCAGGTGTTTTCATAAATGGTTCAGTTTCTGTTTGATGTAGATAAATGTATATGTTTCAGAACAGCATAAGGAATATGAGCACTCTGAAGATTTTTTTTAATTTGTCTATAATAGGCTCTTCATTTTGCTATCACTACACTTTCCTTTCTAGTTTTACCTTGTCGTTTTATATCTCCTTTATGGAGAGAAATTCAAACATCAAGAAGACCTGTGCTCCAAGAAGTATGCAATGCAAGTAGCCAAGCTGTAATGTGGGATCTTGCCTACAAAAAACACTAACATTCTACGTTATATTTTATAATCCAGCATAATTTTAATTGTGCAAACTCATGCATTTATACACAAATCATACTATAATTGTTTATATTGCATTTTAATTCTGTATTTCCCTTCTAAAGCTTTTATTAATTTTGCTCAAGTTTTTGGAACTCCATCTTTTACTAAACTTTCTTAAATCACTGCTTAATCTTTAAATTTTTTACATTTTATGTTTAAAAATTTTGAAACTAGTGGCTTTGTGAATTTATTTACTTGGATAATGTTATTTCCCAGCCACTAACTTTAAAGTGACTGAAGTGCTACGGCAGGTGTTTGTTGTAATAACTAACATTGCAGTTGGCCTAGGTGGTAGAGTAGCTGGGATTTTGTTTTTACATGAAAGCAGACTTGTAGCTATAGCTTAACTACTAAAGATGCCCTTTTTTTGAATTGAATTTTTATTATATTCAATGCTTTTTGGTTTTCTCCTTTTCCTTAGACCTTTGGGACCAGAGAGTCTCTTGCTTCGTGGAGCCAGATTAAAAAATACAAAAGAAATTTTTGGTCTGTACATACTTTTTTAATTTTAATTATTCTTTTGTGTTGATACTTTAAGGTATTTTTAAAAAGCATAGCACATATGGTCTTTTGGTCAAGTAATTCATTTCTTAATTAAATTTATATATGATAATTTTCTTATAAAGATTGCATTGATGTTGTATTTTTTTTTTTTTTTTAGTCCTGTTTGGATTTTGTTGTTGTTGTTGTTTTAAGAGACTAGAAACTTGCTCTCATCTTTTCCTTTGTGGATACCTGTAAAATGGTGCTAAAAAATAATTCTGTTATTTCTAGTAATGTGGATGAGAGCTAATATAATCTAGCATCATGATATAGTAATTTGCTTCTATAATTCCATTATGATTATTTTAGATTGGATTAACAGCTGCTCTCATTCATTCAGCAAATTCTTGTTGCCCTCTGACTGTGTACCAGGTACTATTGGAACATATACTGTCTGTATCAAAAGGATTGTGTTCTTGCCTTAGAAAATGAATTTAGTGCACTCTACATTTATTCTAGGCCAACTGTGAAGTTGGTGATAATTGTATCTGTCAACTAGCTTCTATATCCAGAATAGCCCTTATTACCCTGGCCTGCTTTTATTATTACCCACAGTTTTTCAGGTCTTCTTTCTCATTCTCTTTTCCTGTTACCTGTATATCTTATCTCTCAGTGTTTGGCTCTATGATAAATCTGTTAAAAAAAAAAAAAAAAAGGAAAATAACAAGCATTGGCAAGGATGTGGAGAAAGAGAAACTCTTCTTCATTGCTGATGAAAGCGTAAAATGTCACAGCTGCTGTGTGAAACAGTTTGGTAGTTCTTCAATAAGTTAAACATAGTATTACCATATGACTCAGTAGCCTCACCCTAGGTATATACCCAAAAGAACTAAAAATGGATGTTTAAATGAAAACTTGCACAAGAATGTTCAGAACAGCGCTGTTCACAATAACAAAGTTGGGAATAGTGAAATGTTCATCAGCTAATGAATGGATTAGCTAATATCCATGTGGTGTATCTGTATAATAGAGTACTACTTAGCCATAAAAATAAATGAGGTCCTGATGCATGCTACAACATGGATGAAATTAACCTTGGAATATTGTGTTAAGTGAAAAAAGTGAGACATAAAATTCCATTTATTGCAATACCCAGAATGGGTATATTCATAAATAAGGTAGATAAGTTATTCCCGTTGATTGGGTAGAAGAAGGGACTAGGGTACCAATAGTTCAGTAGATGCAGGTTTTCTTTGAGTGATGAAAATATTCTCTGGTTAGACAGTAAGAATGGTTCCACAAAATTGTGAATGTACTGCCACTGAAGTATACACTAAAATGGTAAATTGTATGTTATATGTATTTTACCATAATTTTTAAAAATCCATAGTAACATTCTAATGGCAGAAGCCAAAGTAGATCTCCAAGGCTTTTAGACCTCATATAAGTGTATTTTAGCACATCTTTCCAGTAGTGCATCCTTCATGCCAGTTTACCTTAAACCAGTGGTCCCAGTTTTGCACACTCTTAAAATGTGTGTTCAGATGCCTTTGTATGAGTCTGTTCTCTCTTGTCTGCCTTAGCACCACCTTTTCCTGTTGTTTCATTCTGGCTGTTTTCATACAGTTCTAAATTCCAGTGCCCTTTCCCATTTGAGTTATGACCCCTTGCCTTTAAGTAATCTTTCTAATAATAAAAATTCCAGGACAACTCTTTAAGAAGAGTTCGTGACTGGTGGTGCTGTATTGCTTCTCAGAACTTAGTATTTAGGGTTGGTAATGAACATTTACTAATGAATTGTTTTATTCTAGACATTTTGTTAATTTTTCATACAGACTTCCCAATTCTATGAGATTTTTTTTTTCCCTCATTTAAAGATGGGGAAATTGGGGACTGGAGCAGTGGCTCAGGGATTGGAGTGCTTGCCTGGCATGCGTGAGGACCCAGGTTTGAACCCTAGCACCACGTACACAACCAAGTGTCAGAAAAATAAAGGCCAGATGAAAAATAAATAAAACGAATTCTCTCACTCTCTCCCTCTAAGAAAAAAGAAAAAAAAAAGACCGGGAAATTGAAACTCAGATTACTTACACAAAGCTGTGGAACTAGTAAGTGGCAGGCTAGTATTGAAACCAAAGTCTAACTGTAAAGTTTTTATAATGTTGGTTTTTCCTAATTTTCTTCATTCCTGGTTTTAGCCCTGTTACTGCTGTCATTCTCACTCACCTCAGAATCTCTCATGTAGGCACACGTGTTTTAAATAGCATTTTCTTTACATACTTTACTGTAATGGATGTCCCTATTATCCTCCATCTATCTTTCTCATCCTTTTTCTCTCCCAGTTCCAACTCAGTATCTCTTTTGTTCAGGTATCTGTTGTAACTCAGGAAAAGGACCCCCATGACCTCCTAGTCCAGTAGGCTAAGTGGCTAGGGTTTTTACAAAATTTGACTTCAAAAGACTTTAAAAAGTTTAAAGACTTAAAGAAAAGCCAAACTATAACTGTCAAACAATCCTCTTTTTAAGATGTTTTCATGTTAATGAGTACATTTACTTCCTTTGAAATGTGCCAGAGGATTATTTTTTAAAATTTTGTTTTGTTTCATTTTGTAGGTGTTGCCATATACACTGGAATGGAAACCAAGATGGCATTAAATTACAAGAGCAAGTCACAGAAACGATCTGCAGTAGAAAAGTAAGAAAAATGTTTTTGCTTACTTATACATAATTATAACTATATGTAATTATGCATGTGTATATAAAAGTAAATGTCAACAAAATAGTGCCTTTGGAGATAGGGATAGTGTCTTATATTTTTGTATACAAGTAGCATGTTGCATGGAATCAATCTAAAGTATGACTTTAAAAATAAATATTGTATTGGGTAAACTGTAGAATCACTTGATCAGACTAACTCTTCTATAATAACAATTTTTAAAAGGAAAAAAAATTTAAATAAACAGCTATTAGAAAGCACTGGAGAATGACTAAAAGCAGGCAGAAACTGGCAAGGAGCCTAATCCTGAAAGCAGCCAGAGAAAATATTTTGAGTGCAACTTTTTATCTGAAGGAACTACCAATTTGTGTGCTGCTTGGAACAGCAAAAAGTCTACGCTCAGGCTGTGAATGCAGCTCAGTGGTATAGCATTTGCCTAATATATGTAAGATCCTGGGTTCAATTCCCAGCACTGAAAAAAAAAACAGTCTAAACTTTAAGCTTTACTGAATTAAAGTGTCAGAGGACAAAATTCAAAGCTGGAAGAGTACCTGGGAAGTTAGGGGCAAATGTAAGGAGGAGAGCTAGAGAACTCCAAAACCTACTCATAAATTTCTTCCAGATCCTTGCCTTACTGCTAGAACTATGGGTGTGCAATGTAAACCTAGTGAGTTTGGCAAAAAAAAAAATCAAAGCAAAACAAACAAAAACCAGTAGTAGGATACTTAAAGAACTGCATAGAGAATTTTATTGCTGCTCATTGCTGTAGAGACAGAGTTAGAGGGTTGAGTCCAACCAGGTTAACTGCCTACTGGATTAAACATCAACACTTTTCTGAGGCACATGAAAGAATACAGACTCTGTAATCAATTATTTATAAAGTCCAATATGCAGTAGAAAATAAACAGATATGAAGCACTTGCCTAGCATATACAAGGTCCTAGGTTTAATCCTGAGCACCACCAAAAAGAAAAAGCTAAAGTAAAAAAAAATGTAACTCATATTTAATAGGCAAAAGCATTCAATGGAAACTGTCTCCAAAATAATTTAAATCTTACAATTAGCAAATAAGAACTTTAAAGCAAGAGCTTAAAGGAAAATATGAATGAACAAATGGGAAAACTCAAAAAAGAGTGTTTGTTAGGGACTAAAGGAAAATATGAATGAACATACAGGAAATCTCAAAAGAGAAATGGAAACTTTAAAAAAGAACCCATGCAAATTCTTTTTTTTTTTTTTTTTTTTTAGAGAGGGGCAGCAAGAGAGAGAGAAAGAATCAGTTTTATTTAGTTTTTCATGGACTTTTCGTTGCTCACACATTTCATTGTGTACGTGGTGCTAGGGTTTGAACCCGCATACTTGAGCATGCAAAGCAAGCGCCACAACCGCTGAGCCACCGCTCCAGCCCCCATGCAAATTCTTGAGTTAAAAAATATAAGTACTGGGGCTGGAGCGGTGGCTCAGCGGTTGCGGCGCTTGCCTGGCAAGCACAGGGACCCGGGTTCAAACCCCAGCACCACGTACACAACTAAGTGTTGGAACAACGAAAGCCATGTGAAAAACTAAATAAAGTTGCTTCTCTCTCTCTCTCTCACTGTCCCTCTCTCTTTAAAAAAAAAAAAAAAAAAATATATATATATATATATATATATAAGTACTAAAAGGTAAACATCACTAGATAGGGTTAACAATATCACTGAACTTGAGAATGTTATTTAATTTCAAGAACAGAGAGAAAAAATACTGGAGAGAAGTGAATCAGAGCTTCAGAGCTATGTGAGACTTTAATTAGACTATCCAGCATTACAATAACAATTACAATAATACAATGTCTCCAAGAAGGACAAGGAGAAAGGGGCAAAGTAAAAATATTTTTTTAAATGATTTTTAAATTTGAGAAAAACATTTAGCTGATACTACAAGAAGATCAGCAAATGCCAGATAGGAAAAAGTTAAAAGAAAATCACACAAAACCACTATGGTCAGACTACTGAAATGCAAAGAAAAAGCAAAGGTATTTTGCAAGCAGCCAAAGAAAAACACATTACATGCAAGTGAATGAAAAAAGATATATTGCCTAGTTATCATCAGAAACAACAGAGGATAGAAAATAATGAAACAACTTCTGAGACATGCCAGAAGGGGGGGAAAATGCCATCCAAAAATATACAGAATGTATAGTGATACATTTTTTTAAAATCTCCTACAAATCAATGTTGACAAGAGAAACAACCCAGTGAAAAGTGGGTGAAAGACTGGACCAAACACTTTACGAGGAAAATGTAGAAATGGCCAACGAGTTCATAAAAGAATATATATCATTAGTCATAAGAAAGATGCAAATTAAAACTACAAAAAGATACCAATACCCACTTAATAGAATGGTAAAAAATTAAAGATGACTAAAAGTTGAAGTATTAATAAGGATATGGAGTAACTGGAACTCTTCTAAATAATTCATGGGTTACAGATGAAGTCTCCAAATTTTTTTAAAACTTTAAATTACAGCGTAACAAAATTTGTGGGATGTAGCTAAAGCAGTGTTGAAAAAGAATTTTATAGCACTGAATCAATAGAACAGAAACCAAAATTTAAAACACAGACCATTCACAGTTGCTACCCACAAAAAAAGCATATGTATATGTCTAACAAAATACATAGAGATCTCTGTGCTGAAAATTATAGAATGCTGAAAGAAATCAAAGTTCTAAATAACTGAAACAGTATGCCAGTTTATGGATTGAAAAACAATACAGTGAAGATGTCAATTCTCCCCATATCAATTAATAGTTTTAATGCAGTTCCTATAAAAATTCCATAAAGTTTTTTGTATAAATAGACAAGCTTATTCTGAAATTTATACAGAAAGGCAAAGGACTAACATAACTAACAATTTTTAAATTGAAAAATGAAGTAGGAAGAATGACTGTCTGATGTTACAGTATAGCTACAGTAATCAAGATAATTTGGTACATATATCAGTGTGAGAAAATATGGAACCCCAAAACAGACCAATACACATATACCAAGTTACTTTTGGCCAATAGCACAGTGGAATAAAGATAAACAAATGGTGCTGAAATAATTGCACATCTACAGAAGAAAAAAGAACTTCAACCTAAACGTATCATATATAAAAATTAATTCAATTGTAGCACAGATTTCAATGTAAAACACATCAGAGATATAGCTCAGTGGCAGAGTATGTGTATAAGCACTCATAAAACCCTAAGTTAAACCCCCATCACCAAAAATAAAAAATAAATATGAAATACAAAACTTTCAGAAGAAAACAGAACATCTGTAGGATTTAGTTAGGCAAGAGTTATTAGACATGACGTCATAAAGCATATCCCTAAATAAATAATAAATTGGATTTCATCTAAACTAAAAAATTTTAGAAATATCTTGTTAAAAGGCAAGTTATAGACAGAAGGAAAATATGTGTAAACATAAATTCCCCAGAGACCTTATATTTAGAAATGTAAAGAATCTTAAACTCTACAGTAACACAAAACTTCAGTTAGAAATGAGCAAAAGATATGAATACACTTTTCACCAAATAGATGCAATTGGCAAATAAAAAGATGTTCAACATCATTACCTATTAGGGAAAAGCAAATTAGAACCACAGTGAGGTATTACCCCACCTATTAAAACAGCTAAAATTGAAAATAGTGGTAATGCCAAGTACTGGCTACAGGTGTAGAAATTGGATCTCTCATCATTGTGAGAACACTCTGGAAGGTACTTTTCAGTTTCTTACAAAACTTAGACATCCATTTACCTTGTGACCTCGTAGTTGCCCTCTTGGTCATTTATCTGAAAGAAATCAATTTTATGTTGACACAAAAATTCCTACAGGAATGTTCATACCAACTTTATTTGTAACAGCAAAATATAACTTTATGTATAATACTTCCCAGTATCCTTCAGTGGGCAAATAGTTCAACAAAAAAAACCTGGTGTATTTATACAGTGGAACACTGCTCAGTAAGAAAGCAACCACCTGAATCATCCTCCAGGCATTATTCATGGTGAAAGGAATCAAACTCAAAATATTACATACTGTACAGTTCCAGTTTTATGTCATTATCAGAATGACAAAACTATATAGATACAGTAGAAGATGGGTACAAATGTTAAGAGTTAGTATTAGCACAAGGGAGTTCTTTGGCAATAAAATGTTTTCAGTATCTTTATAGTGGTGGTTACTCTGTATATGGCATTAAATTACATAGAACTGTTCACACATAGAAGTGAGTACAGGTTCTGTAAATGTTGAAAATTAATCTACAGTCTAATTCACTATACTCTACCAATGTGATTTTCCTGGCTTTGATATTGTACTACAACTATATAAGATGTCAACATTGGGAAAATCTGGGCTAAGAGCACATAGACTCTGCTGTTTTTATAACTTACTGTGAGCCTATAATCATTTTAAAACAAAGTATTTTTTTTTCATTTAACAAATATTTATTGTCAAATTTGTGCCAAGCAGGCATTGTATTCCCTGTAAATAAAGTATGGAGCACAACCAAAGAGCTTACATTCTAATTAGAAGACATAAAATATAAACTAAAATTTTAGGATAGAAAGATTTCATAAAGGGAGGCACATCAAGAAAAAAAATTAAAATAGGGTTATGTGTCCAAACATGATGTTGGAGAGGGCTAGTTACATTGTAGAATCATGGAACATCTTTCTAAGGAGTAGATATTTTTTGTTCAGGTCTCGAGAGCATTTCAAGCCAAGAAAAGCAGCAGGAGTAAAGCCATAGCTGCAGCAATTTCATGCTTTCTAGTAGGAGTCTTAAGTTGGAGACAAATTATTTGTCATGTGATTGAGACCAAGAGGCAAAAACTGGGATATATCCAACCTGGAAGGTTCTTCATAGGGTCCAAAACGGCAGTGACAAGTTCAAAGGCTTAGAACCACAGGTATGAATAATAAGCATTTGAGGAAAGAACAAGGAGTTCCGCAAGTGGAAGCTTGGAAAGGAGGATGGGAAATAACGCAGGAAGAAAGAACAACAGAAATCCCCTTATTAAAACAAAGCATTTTTTAAAAAGCAGTTAATGCCAGGCACAGTGGCACCTGCTTATAATCCCAGCTACTCGGGAGGCTGAGATAGGAGGTGTGAAGTTCAAGGCCAGCCTGGGCAACTGAGCAAGACCTGTCTCAAAATAAAATTAAAAAGGAGGTGGGGAAAGGTTTGAGAATGAGGAGGTCAGTGTGTAGAGCACTTGCCTAGCATATGCTAGGCTCTGGGTTCAGTCCCCAGAACTAAAAAAAGAAAAAAAAAGCAGTAATGAAGTGACAAGATGAAAGGATCCCACAAAAAATAAAACTTAAGTGGGTAATGGGAATGGAGGAAAATGTAGATAAAATGAGAATGGTAAAATGTCAATAGCTGTTGTGTCTGATGAGGGAAGTGTGAGCAAAGGCAGAAAGTGGGATGTGACTAGGTTAATGAAAAGCAGTCAGAATTTGGAGTCACACAGATGTGGGTTTGAACTCAGATCCCCTGCTCATTAGTTATGTGGCCTTTGACCAGTTGTTTTATTCCCTGAACCAACTGTTTTTCTTTAATAATGTGAGCAATACATTAAGTGAAATGCCAAACACTGCCGAACACATAATATGCAACAATAAACACCTCATTTCTCGTGCCCCTTCCTCCCTCCCTATTCTCTCTGTAATACAGGTTTTATGTTGGAAGACAGTGTAATGTCAACTCCTTACATAGTTAAGATAAGGGCAAATTATGAAAGCCTAGGGCAAAAAATCAGAGTTCAAGCATTTTTCCATCTCGGAAGAGTTTTTACCAACCCTAAGACCTCCATTTTCCCTCAATACTTGTTGGAAACATGGATGTTCATGATACAATTATTTATTTTGTATATGTTTTGATTGTTTAATCAGAAGCCATTTTTTTTATTATATGAGAAATGTATGTTTTTAAACCTAAAATCAGACATATGATATTAAACTTGCCTGGTGAAGAGAAGGGAGGTTCCTAACTTTGATGTAGAGAAGTTACAGAATTATCTGGATTTTGTAAGTTAAAAGGATGGATTAGAGGCTGGAGTCGTGGCTCAGCATTTACGGCGCTTGCCTGGCATGCACAAGGACACAGGTTCAAACCCCAGCACCCATATATACCGCAACAAAAGCATATGAAAAACTAAATAAAATTGATTCTTCTACCCCACACTATCCCTGTCTTTAAAAAAAGAAACAAAAACAGAAAAGGATGGATTAAACTCTTGTACAAGGGCTGAAGGGTGGCTCAGCAGTTAAAGCGCTTGCCTGGCATGCATGAGAATGCAGGCTCAGCAACACATATACAGCAAAGTATCACAACAAAGTCCACATGAAAAACTAAATTAAATTGATTCTCTTTTAACAAATCTCTTTTTCAAAGTGGTTTTATAAAGATTAGATAAAATAGTGGATGTGATAAAAGTTCTGTAAAATTTTGATGCATACAGCATAAACGGAACATAAAATGTTCTTTTTAGTTAATACATTTGTAATTAGATAGGTCCTAAAAATACTTTAAAAATCTTAGAACAATTACTTATAGCAGAAATAAATGGCCAAAGCTGTTACTTACTATAACATCTATATGTATTGGTTCTTTTGTTGCTAGTAAATAGATTCTTTTGGATAGTCAGTTCTTGAAAATACAGACTGTATACTTTAAAATAGCTATAGTAATACATTATGTATTTTATTATAGTCTTTAATACAAGTTTTTATTTCTAAGCATGTGAATATAGTAACATTGATGTTATATTCTTTTTCTTGCTTCAGATCAATGAACACATTTCTGATAATTTATCTAATAATCCTTATCTCTGAAGCCATCATCAGTACTATCTTGAAATATACATGGCAAACTGAAGAAAAATGGGATGAACCTTGGTATAACCAAAAGACAGAACATCAAAGAAATAGTAGTAAGGTATTTTATGGTGCTCTGCTATAAAAGAACCTTTATTTTTTGACAATTAACGTTTGGTAGTAACTTCTGATGGGCGGGATACTGGTCTCGGGCGTGACCTTTAGTGCTAGCAGAATTACATTGCAAATGCAGAGCAGTCGGCGGTGTGCTTGTGTTGGTTTGCTTTTCACAGCTTAGGGTGTAGCATTTGTGTTCCCAGTAGCATGACTTAAATAGTTAAAAGAGATCACAAAAATTTAAATACAGTTATATTTCCATCTACTTCAATACTACAAATTCAGTTTTCTATTCCACTTACTGTATCTTACAACTGAATAAAGAGTAAGTTGATTTATTTTCAATCCTGCATAATTCAGGTTTTACTGTCAGTCTTGATGATACAAAGTAACTCATAAATTATGTCATAGAAATTTTTTTAAATTTTTTATTAAGGAGATATTGTACAATCATAAATGCATATAAAGTAGCAATATGGTATGCATATATTTTTAAATCAGAATTACCCCCTACATCCCTCCCTATACTCCCTCCTAAAATTTTAAACCGATTAAATGTGAACTACCAAGAGAATTTAGCCTATGATTTTGGTAAATAATTGTTCTCCAAATTTCACTTCGGATTAAAATATACACATTGGAAAACCTATTTGGATCTCAAGAGATCACAAAGCAGATAAATACAGGATTTTTCACTGTCATTCACAGTTAGGTCCTTTACCTTTCACAGAATTCATGTGGAAATGTGGTTTTGCTATACCATTGATGAGGCTATCCTGGTAGAATCTGTACTTCACAGTTTTAATTTGTAACAATTATAGTTTAGCAATTACATTATATTTTTTGAAGTTACACTCATTTTAGTCCCCCGTGGTTTTGAGGAGTGTAGAATGGTAAGTGCACGCCAGAGGGTATAATTATAATTTTGCCAAAGGTGGTTTCAGTAATACCAGTGACTTTAGCTTCTGAAAAGTAACAAATCAAGTTATTTAAATTTAAACTTTTCTTCCCTTACTCTGATCAAGAGTCTAAACAGAACAAATGTTGTGTTAAAAAATCAGTTTAAGGTGCTGAAGTGGTGGATTGGTGGTTACGGCATTTGCCTGGCATGCATGAGGACGCGGGTTCAAACCCCAGCACCACATACACAATGAAGTGTCAGAGCAACAAAGGCCACATGAAAAACTAAATAAAATTGATTCTTTAAAAAAAAAATCAGTTTGATAAATGGATTTCAATTCATGATGCTGTTCTGCACTGAAGAAATTCTCATGTATTTTCTTTTACTAAATAATCATCTCATTTTTTCCCTAGATTCTGAGATTTATTTCTGATTTCCTTGCTTTTTTGGTACTCTACAATTTCATCATTCCAATTTCATTATATGTGACAGTCGAAATGCAAAAATTTCTTGGATCATTTTTTATTGGCTGGGATCTTGATCTCTATCATGAAGAATCAGATCAGAAAGCTCAAGTCAATACTTCTGATCTTAATGAAGAACTTGGACAGGTGTGTATAACCCAAGTACTTTATTTTTATAACTTTTAATCATTTTTATCAAAGCAGTACATGTACAAAGACTAATATAGCATAAAATATTATAAAGCTTATACTAAAAACAGCTCTGATTTGCTTCACCCATAATTCTTATTCCCATTTTTAAGTTGCTTCTTCTATTATTTCCATTATTTACATTTCTACATGGTATTCTTTCTTGATTTTAACATACTAGACATTATCTACTATGGAATATGAAGACTGAACTCTTTCACTACTGCTCCAAAACACATAGCCTGACACATAACCCACTTTACCTCTCAAAGCTGCATAGTATTATTTCACAGTTTAGAAGTTATTATTTATTGATTGATATCATTATGACTTCGAATACTATTCATGAATTCCTCATTTTTTGTTTGTTTCTTGTAATGCTGTAATTATATTTGCTTTCTAAATATTTTGTTTGCCTTAGAATTGGAGTTGTTCTGTTTTTTTCATTTGCTTAGTTTTCACATACCACAAATACAGGTAACTTCCCTCTGTATGTTCAAAAATATATCAGTTAATTAGGAATTTTCACTCCTTCCCTGCTCACCTCTCATTTTTTTTTCAAGATGGTGTCTTCCTTTGCTGCCCAGGCAGGGCTCAAACTCCTGGGCTCAAATGGTCCTTCTTCTTCAGCCTCCTAAGTAGCTGGGACTGCAGGCAGGCCCCACCATACCCAGCTTTATTATTATTACTGTTGTACATAGCTGAATTCCTATGTCTCAGATGTTTTATTTATCTTTACTATTCCCCAAAATATGGATGTTTAAGGACAGTTTCTCACTTATATTTATTTCTTGGTTAAAACAATATTTTCCAATTTGAACTCTTCTCTTCTTTCTCATAGTGATACTCTTTTATCCTGGAATCTTAGCTGAACTTGTTTATTCATTCTAATAGATACATCAGTTACAAGGTCATTCATATGCAAATGTAGATAATTTTACTTCTGTTTTTCCAATCAGAATGACTTTTCTTTCTTCGTTTCATTTTTTTTTTTTTTTTTACTAATTGCCCTAAGTAGAATCCTCAGTACAATGTTTGATAAAAGTTTGCAGAACAGTCATCTATGTCTTCTTTCTCTGTTCTTTGAAGAAAAGCATTCCATATTTTGGTAGCTGGGAGGTTTTATAGAAATCTTTTATCAGCTTGAGGAATTTCCTTTTTATCCCTAGTTTGTTGAGTGTTTTTATCATGAAGGGTATTGGATTTTGTCAAATGCTTTTTCTGCATCTATTGAGATGGCTCATTCATTTTATTAATAGAATAGAAACAAATAATGTTCTGTTAATATAGTAGATTAGTCTATTTTTTAATGTTGAATCAGCCTTTCATTCCTGGAATAAGTTCCACATACTCATGGTATATAATCCTTTTTATATGCTTCTGAATCTTGTTTATGTGTGTTTGTATTCATGACGGACATTAGTCTGTACTGTGTTCTTTTTATGATGGCTACCTCCCTTTATATTTTTTATTTTTTTAATTTTTATTTTTTGTGATACTAGGGGTTGAACCCAAGGCCTTTTGCATGCTAAGCAAGTGCTCTGTCATTGAGCTGCATCCCAGCTCTTACTTCCCTTGTTAAGAGATATCTCTCTCAAGTCATCATTGTAATTCTGGTTGTAATAAGACTTGACTTTTGCATCCCTCTCTTCATGGACCTACCTTCTTTTAGGGTTAATTTGCAGGAATTAATCTATACGATTATTAAAATTTTTTGTTTTAACTGCTTTTTATAATATATTCCTTTCTTCTAAACATTTAACCTTTTCTCTGTATTTCCTGTCCTCAGTTTTAGTTTCCCCTCTTTGGACAACTTCTCACCTTTAATCTCTTGTGTTGCTATCATTTTGTGTTCCTACTACCAACTCTGTACCATTTCTCTACAAGCAGAGATGCTTTTACTTTCTAGGTTATAAAGCATTCCCTCCACCCTTATTTCAGTGATAATTCTTGAATCCTGTTATTTAAAAAAACAGCTTAACCAAGAGGTGGTAACCAAGAGGATAGAAATGAATTTCTTTTCTTTTTTTTTTTTATTATGAATTTCACCCGTTTCTTTTTACCTTTTTTTTTTTTTAAGAGAGAGGGACAGTGAGAAAGAGAGAAACAATTTTTATTTAGTTTTTCATGTGGCTTTTGTTGCTCCGAGACTTTGCTGTGTACGTGGTGCTGGGGTTTGAACTCACATACTCCATACTCATGCATCCCAGGCAAGCACTGTAACTGCCAAGCCACCACTGCAGCCCAGAAATGAAATTTTTTTTTTAAAGACAGAAGGACAGTGAGTGAGAGAGAGAGAGAGAGAAGAGAGGCAGAGAGAATCAATTTTTATTGAGTTTTTCACATGGCTTTCTTTGCTCTGACACTTAGTTTTGTACGTGAGTGCTGGGGTTTGAACTCGTGTACTTGCGCATGCCGGGCAAGCATTGTAACTGCTGAGCCACCGCTCCAGCCCCAGAAATGAATTTCTTATAATACATTTTGAGTCAGTTTTTCAGAGAAATATATATGTAAAGATGGCACAAACTTCAAAATTTATGAAGATTTAAAATATTTTGTGATATCTTGTTTTGTTTCCTTGGTATCTGTATTATATGTGCATGGATTTATGCTTAAAATCTCAGCATTGGTGTACTGAGGTAACAGGTCAACTAGATTTCAGGAGACAGAAGACAAGATTTTTGTTATTCAATATAGGACCTTAAACACAAGGTTTATTTTCTTTTGTTTTCTTTCTCTCTAGGTGGAGTATGTGTTTACAGATAAAACTGGAACACTAACAGAAAATGAGATGCAGTTTCGGGAATGTTCAATTAATGGCATGAAATACCAAGAAATCAATGGTAGACTTGTACCTGAAGGACCAACACCTGACTCTTCCGAAGGAAATTTATCTTACCTCAATAGTTTATCACATCTTAACAACTTATCCCATCTTAAAACCAGTTCCTCTTTTAGAACCAGTCCGGAAAATGAAACTGAACTAGTAAGCAATTTCTAAATTAATAAATAAGGATTTTGCCAAGTATGATAGTGCATGCCTATAATCCTAGCAACTCAGGAGGCTGAGGCAGGAGGATCTGAAGTTCAAGGCCCACTGCCGCAACTTGGCGAGACCCTGTCTTAAAATAAAAAATAAAATGGATTAGGGATGTAGCTTAGTGGTAAAGCATTCCTGGGTTAAATCCCCATTAACATAAATAAATCATATGCATTAATTCTCTTCAGTAATTAATGGATTGTAGGGGAAAAGTTCATGTCATTGGAGCAGGGTATGTGTATTTGCAATGTATATCTTTTTTTTTTTTAAAGAGAGAGGGACAGTGAGAGAGACAGAGAAAGAGAGAAACAACTTTATTTAGTTTTTCACATGGCCTTAGTTGCTCCAACAGTCAGTTGCGTACGTGGTGCTGGGGTTTGAACCCAGGTCCTCGTGCTTGCGCACCGAAACCGCTGAGCCACCACTCCTGCCCCGCAATGTACATCTTGATTCAGCACTACAAAATATAATCCTAAGAATTTGTAGTTGCAGTCCAGTTTAACTTGTGACTTAGTGTGTTAGCCTGTGCTCTCCAGGTATTTAAATGAAACAGTTAAAAAAGCTGTAATTGCCGGATGTGGTGGTGCATGCCTGTAATCTCAGTAACTTCAGAGGCTAAGTCAGGAGGATAACAAGTTCAAAGCCGGCCTAAGCAATTTAGCAGGGCTCTAAGCAACTTAGACCCTGTTTCAAAATTAAAAAAAAAAAAGCTCAGTGGTTAAGTGTCCCTGGGTTCAATTCCTGGTATCAAAAAGACAAGTGTGGCCTAGAGCAGTGGCTCAGCAGATTCAG
>PVKS010003148.1:0-22131 GCA_004027875.1 Aplodontia rufa | reverse complement strand
AAGTTGTTTCTCTCTGTCTCTCTCACTTAAAAAAAAAAAAATTATTAAATACTTTTTGTGGCCTTACTTTGTCCAAAAAAAGGTTTTCTCCTTTACTTGCAGTTTGATTATACTACCTAAAAAGATACACATGCACTGAAGGGTCTTAAACCAATGTGACATTTCATGTTTTGAAGTCAGAAGCAACCAGCTTATTTTCATGCAATCTGGGTCATCAAACTCTTGTTCTAGCTCTTAGGATTCTGTCTATAGTTTCCTTAATGGTATTTAGGAATGTTGCTTTTATCACAAATTATTATGTTTCTGCAGATTAAAGAACATGATCTCTTCTTTAAGGCAGTCAGTCTCTGCCACACTGTACAAATCAGCAATGTTCACACCGATGGCATTGGTGATGGTCCCTGGCAGTCCAACCTGACACCCTCCCAGTTAGAGTATTATGCATCTTCACCAGATGAAAAGGCTCTAGTGGAAGCTGCTGCGAGGTAACTGAGTCAGATTTACTAACTCTTAGGAAATACCTTTTAAGTAAGTGTTAGAATATTAGAAAACCATTATTTAAAATTTTTTCAAACATAAGTTCATCTTTTTTAATTTTTTAAGATCTCTTTAAAAACTGGTTACTGTGAAAACTATATGGTAAAAGTTGTAAGAAATATTTATGCTTGTATTGTTCTGAACTTTCTCTAATCCTTTATGTTATTAAAACTAATGATTTAGTCAAAGGAAATATTTTAAAGTACATTTTAAGCTTTCATTTAAAATATTTTCATTCAAGCTAAGTGATAAAGATTTGTAATGTGAAATATCATTCCTTCTTATACTTTTTTGTTCTTTTAAATCCCAGAATTGGTATTGTGTTTATTGGCAATGCTGAAGAAACTATGGAAGTTAAAATACTTGGAAAACTGGAACGGTAATTTTTTTTATATGTAAAGATATTCTCTACATAAAGTGTATAGTATAGAACAGGGATCAGAAAGTATGACCCATAAGTTAAATCTGACCTCCAGTCTCTTTTTGTGTAGCTCATAAATTACATTCGATTTTTAAAGCACTGGGAAAGAAAAAGAAAGAATACGCAGCAAAGACTGTATATGGCCTGCAAAGCCATGAAATATTTACTGTCTTGTTCTTTACAGAAAACATTTGTCATCCCCTGGGGTTGAGTTTCATAGGTTTTTACTCATTGAATAAAGAAACCTTTTCTTAGATTGTGATTTATTTTGCTTGCTTGTTTGTATGTTTCTGCCAGGGTAAGGATCAAATCCAGGGCCTCACATATGCTAGCTGGTGCTTAACCCTGAGCTATAGACTCCAGTGCAGTATTTCCTATGATTTTGTGTTTAAGACATTAAAAATCAGCAGTCTTTTTCCAGTAATTTCCACTTTGATAAGTTAATCCTTGTCTGTTACACCTATACATTCTGTGATTTTATTACTTAATAATCGTATTTCCAGCTACAGGTATGGTTTTCCAAACTATGTTTTTCTGTACCAGATGGGGCTTGGGTACTGTTATGTGGCAGCCTGTCCAGGTCATTAACTTACAAACCATCATTCAACTCTGCTTTTTTCTTTGAGATGTGAAAAGTATTTTGTATGTCTATCATTATACAAGATTTACCAGAAGATTTTTTCAAGCTACACCTCACCTATTCACACAAATTGTTTTTCAGCTCCCTGAAGAGGTATTTGTCCTGCCCTTCTTTACAAACACACACACACACACACACACACACACACACACACACTCAGCTTCATTCCTGTGGTGAGCTTCCCATAGTAATAAATGTTGAATTTGTCATACGTATTGAGACAGATGAGGAGTTGAGAATAAGTCACCTTTTCTAATGAGAAAAACATGAAGTGGGCAGATCTGCATTCCAGTGGTGGTTCTCCCACTCACAAGTTTATTTAACTTTAGGCAAATTAGTTAATCTTTCTGAGTTTAATAGTCTGCATCTAAAATGAATATGTACTTGAGATTCATTTATTAATTTAAATCAGTATTTTATTTTTTGTAGTGATTCTTTACAGAGTTTCACTTATCATTATTTTAAAGAATAAAGTTTTTGTCTTTCTTATTTTCTTGTGTTTAGGTACAAATTACTTCACATTCTGGAATTTGATTCAGATCGTAGGAGAATGAGTGTAATTGTTCAGGCACCTTCAGGTAATCAATCCCAACTTTCATGACTTTTATTTATCAAATATTACAAACTACATAACTTTTTTTTTATTTTAGGTGAGAAGCTTTTATTTGCTAAAGGAGCTGAATCATCAATTCTTCCAAAGTGTATAGGTGGAGAAATAGAAAAAACCAGAATTCATGTAGATGAATTTGCTTTGGTGAGTACAAATTTCTATGGTGAAAAAAAATCACTAAAAAATATATTTATGAAAGATTTGGGGCTTCATTTTTTAATTAATTTATCAAGGCTGAGATTGTAGCTCAGTGACACACTGTTTGCTTAGCATACACAAGGTTCAAACTCCAGTGCTGCAAAAAATAATTATTTATCAAAAAATTATGAAATTCTTCAGTTCTGTTACACTTTTGGCTGTTGGCTTTACAGTCACATAAACACTCATTTGTAATATGCTTAAATTTAGGTCTTCTCTTCACACCTGTTATAGTCAAGACACCTCTGGTTGCAAGAACCACTCACAAAATAATTTTAAAAAGTGTTTAGGGTTGGGAATGAAGCTCAGTGGTAGAGCACTTGCCTAGGCCTGGGCCCTAGATTCAAACCTCAGCAACACCAACACAAATAAATAAGTAAATAAATAGAGGCACAGTGACATATTCCTGTGTTGCTTTCTACCGGGGAGTCAAAGACAGGAAGATAGATCAAGCCCAAGAGTTCAAGGTCAGCCAGTGTCTTAAAAGTGAGACCCTTGTCTCTTTAAAAAAAAAAAAAGTACAGCTGGGGGTGCAGCTCAGTGATGAATTTCATCCTTAGTATGCACAAGGCCTGGGTTTACTCCATAGAAGAGAGGCTAAAAGAGTATAGGGGAATTCAAATGTGAAGAAACCAGAACCCTCATATATTGCTGATAGAAATATGAATGTTGTAGCTTCTTTGGAAAACAATTTACTAGACTCTCAAAAGGTAAGCATAAAGTTATTATTTGATCCAGCAGTTCTATTCCTAAGTATACATCCAAAAGAATTGAAAGCAAAAAATCTTAAATATGAATGTTCGTAGGCAGTTTTGTTCATTCTAACTAAAAAGTGGAAAAAACTCAGACTTATGAATGGTTAGACAAAATATGATTTATCTGTATAATGGAATATTATTTAGCCTTTAAAAGAAATGAAATGGGACTGGAGCAGTGGCTCTCCGGTTACAGCACTTGCCCGGTATGTGCGACTACACAGGTTCAAACCCCAGCACCCACATGTACACAGCTTAAGTGTCAGATCAACTAAAGCCATGTGAAAAACTAAGTAAAAATTGATTCTCTCTGCCTGCCTGCCCCTCCCTACCACCCCCTCACTGTCCTCCTCTCTTTAAAAAAAAAAGAAAGAAAGAAAATATCGATACATGCCAGTACGTGAATGCACCTTGAAAAGACTGCTGGGTGAAAGAAGCCAGTCTCAAAAAGTCCCATGCTACATTTATATGAAATATCCAGAACAGACAGATTATGTTTTTAAAGAGAGAGAGAGAGAGAGAGAGAAATAATGAGGAAAGAGAGAAATAATTTTTATTTAGTTTTTCCTGCAGCTTTCGTTGCTCTGAGACTTTGTGTACGTGGTGCTGGGGTTTGAACTCGCGTATGCATGCCAGGCAAGCACCGTAACCGCCAAGCCACCGCTCCAACCCAAATTCTTAGAGAAATCAAATTAATGACTTCCAAGAGCTAGAGGAAGGGGAAAGAGGGGAATGTCTGCTAATGAGTATAGAATTCCTTTTGGGGGTGATTAAATATTCTGGAATTAGAGAACAGTGATGATTGTACACCTGTGAATATACTAAAAACCACTGATTATACTTTTTTATAAAAAGGGTAAATTTTATGAAATGTAATTGATATCCCTTATTTTAAAAAACAAACGCAGGGAATTCTTATAAAAACAAAAAGCCACAATTCAGTTTCTCATTTTTGCATATTAATCTCTGCCCACTTACCTCCTTTAATGATTTATGATTTCTCTTATTCTATTGTTTCCTAATTGATAATGACCTAATTCATCTGCCCACTATAATACCCATGAAAGCAAAAGCATTGTTCACCTTACCATTGTTTTAATATCCAAAAAAATGCTGACATGTAGTTAAACTATCAATAAGTATTTGTTGTTGAATAAATGAATTAGTTCATATTAATAACTGGTCACCCCCTGTTACTCATGAGGCATATTCTCTGTAGTAGGTGTGGGTCAGTTATAAATCAAGGAATGCCAGTATTTCTAAATTTGCTGAATATAGTCATATAATATTTTAAAATCTACCCTTTTGGGGCTGGAGCAGTGACTCAGCAGTTATGACACTTGCCTGGCATGCTCAAGGACACAGGTTCGTACCGTACGTAGCACCACATACACAATGAAGATTTGGAGCAATGAAAGTCACATGAAAAACTAAATAAAATTTTTTCTCTTTCTCTCTCGCTGTCCCTCTCTCTTTAAAACAAACAAACAAACAAACAAGCAAGCTACCCTTTCCACCATTATTAGGACATGTATAATGGGTTTTCCTGTGGAAAATGTACAACAAGAAAAAGAGCTTTATAAGCCTTTAGATTTAGATATCAGCTTTCAGAGATTAAGAAAACTTTGATCCCAGTAGAGTCAAATAATCAAATACATATTCCTGAGCTTTGAATAATTTTAATTCATTAATGAAGATATAATGATACTATTTTTCATTGTTCATTTGGTAGATCAGGGAAATAGAGTTTGATAATAACCATTTTACAGATTTCTTTATTTGAATGTCAGACTTTGTCATAACAGTGAACCCTCAGGAAATTAAACTCTCCTTTGCCTAAAAAAAAAAAAAGCTTAAAAAGTAGATGAAAGCAGATTTGTAAGATAAAGCAAGTGAACAGTACCTGATTGATGCTATCTTTTTTGATAATCATGAAGAATCATTATAGAACTTCCTGGCTTTCCATGTAACCATTTTAAAACCACAAATAAGATTGTCTTTATAGTCCTTTCTAGGCTCTAATATTGCACAATTCAATAATTTAATTATTTTAAGCAACTTTTTAAAAACTTATGAGAAATTAAAAGAGCCTTGATATGTGACCCACAACTCAGGTCAGTAGGGCTTTTTTTCATTTATTTACTATCACTAAATGCTAGTACTTTTTGAGTACTACTACCGATTTTCTGTGGCTTTTTTTTTTTTTAGTTTTCATTTTGTTCTGTCTTCTTTTTGTACAGGGATTAAACTCAGGGTCCTCAGTTCATGTCAGTTAATTTCATTTCTCATTAGTTATTTGTGTTCAGTTTTTGTCTTTAATTTTTTTTGTTTGTTTTAGAAAGGGCTAAGAACTCTGTGTATAGCCTTTAGACAATTTGCATCTAAAGAGTATGAAGAAATAGATAGGCGCCTCTTTGAAGCTAGGACTGCCTTGCAGCAACGAGAAGAGAAATTGGCTAATGTCTTCCAGTTCATAGAAAAAGACTTGATATTACTTGGAGCTACAGCAGTGGAAGATAGGTAAGTTATCAGATAAGTAAGCAATATCATTTTTTCTCATGATCATATTTAACCCAAGAGTTTCTAGTATATGAAATAAGTTCTGCCTGTTAACATCCTATATTGATATATTTAAAACCAAAATAGAAAAACTATTAAAATCAAAATCGAGAATTAAAATGTTAATTTTTTCTAGTCAGCACATCCTATTTTGTTCTACCTGATATTTAAAATGGATAAAAGAAAGCCCTTATCTGTCATTCTTCCTATAGTCCTGAATTTTTAGAATATTCCTCAGTCGCATACCATGCAAAGACATGAAGTTCCTGCCTTCTCCAGCCAGACCTCTCAGCACTGTCCTCTACTGTCCTTAATGATGCTACCCTGTCTGTAGTTCTCTGCACACTGCCTGTGGTTAGAACTGTTCACCTTATACCTTTGTTCCCCTGCCAATGCTGTGCCTTCTACCTGGATGGTTCTTACTGTCTGTGTCTGTCTGCCAATACCTGCTCATAAAATGTGGCATAGATATTAACCTCATTGCAGTAGGACCTTTCCTGACACCTACCAGGATTAAAAATTCTCTTATTCATGAAGTCACTGTGTTTTTAGGTAGTTCCATTTTTGTTCTTGTAGTACTGTATTATAATTATTTGCTTAAAGACTTTCTCCTCCCTTAGCTTACGAATTCCATACAGCCCATTTGTTTTTTGTTATTATTGCTGAGCATCTGTCTTCTTTTTTTTTATTAGAAGTATATAGAGATACAGTTGAGGGGGAAACATTATCAAACCAACAGTAATCAATGTATATATACTTTGTTATCCAGGGGTAATGCCAAAACATGGATGATCACCTTGGGTTTCACCTGTTGTAGTTTCCCCGAGAAGAACTCATGCGTTAAATGAGTATCTCCTGGAGGAATGACATCAGCTTCTGGGATGGTTCCACCATATTCCCACTCTCCAATCTCCTATGAGTTCTTCATACTCCCTCCCTCCTCCCCATTCCCCTCCCTTCACCTCCAAGTATCCTAGGGAGCCATCCCCCTATTACTCTGAGAGTCATACAGTTTGAAATATTGTTAGGTTAGCCATCTACCCTACTGCTTCCCTATATATTCTAGCATCCAAAGATGAGAGAAATCATTTGGCCCTTTAGTCTCTGAAATTGGGATACTTCACTTAGCATAATTCTTTCCATCTCCATCCATTTGATATCAAAAGCCATAATATCGTCTTCTCTAATGGCAGAGTAGTATTCCATTGTATATATGTACCAAAGTTTTTGTATCCACTCATCAAGTGAGGGGCATCTGGGTTGGTTCCATAGTCTAGCTATAGTAAATTGAGCTGCTATAAACATTGAGGAAGCCACATCACTATAATACGCTGATTCTAACTCTTTTGGGAAAATACCCAGAGGTGGGATAGCTGGGTCATAAGGTGGTTCCATCCTTAATTTTTTTGAGGATTCTCCACACTGCTTTCTAGAGTGGCTGAACCAGTTTGCAGTCCCACCAGCAGTGTAACAGTGTTTCTCTTTTCCCACAACCCCTCCAGCATCTGTTGTTGTATTCTTCATTTTTGCCACTCTAACAGGAGTGAGGTGGTATCTCATTGAAATTTTGATTTGCATTTCTCTTATAGCTAATGATGCAGAGCATTTTCTCATATAATTATGGGCTTTCTGGACTTCCACTGGAGAGAAGTTCCTTTTGAGTTCTTTAGCCCATTTATTGATTGGATTATTTGTGAGTTTGGACTTTAGTTTCTTTAGTTCCCTGTATATTCTGGATATTACTCCTAGAGCTTATAGGTGATTTTAGCAAAGTAGCTGGCTACAAGATCAACTCCAGCAAATCACTAGCGTTTCTTTACTCCAGCAAGAAACCGCAGAAGAAGAAATCAGGAAATCTCTCCCATTCACCATCACTTCCAAAAAAAATGAAATACTTGGGCATTAACCTTACAAAGGATGTTAAGGACCTCTTCAAAGAAAACTATCAAACACTAAAAAAAAGAAATTACAGAAGACCTGAGTAGATGGAAAAAATTTCCATGCTCATGGTTAGGCAGAATCAATATAATAAAGATGGCCATTCTACCCAAAGCCCTATACAGATTCAATGCAGTCCCCATCAAGATACCTATGGCATTTTTCAGAGATATAGAAAAAGCAATTCTCAAGTTCATATGGAATAACAGGAGACCCAGACTAGCCAAAACATTACTCTATAGAAAGGAAGAAATAGGGGGTATCTCAATCTCTGACCTGAAATTATACTACAGAGCTGTAGTAGCAAAAACAGCATGGTATTGGTATCAAAACAGAACTGAAGACCAGTGGAACCAAATAGAAGATCCTGAGACAGACCCCCTTATCCTTAACTATTTGATATTTGATAAAGGGGGCAAAAGTATAGTGTGGAAGAAAGATAGCCTGTTCAACAAATGGTGTTGGACAAACTGGACAGCCATATGTAGACAACTGAAGCTGGATCCTTATCTGTCGCCCTGCACAAAAATTAAATCAAAATGGATCAAAGACCTGGATATTAAACCAACAACTTTAAACTTACTAGAAAGAGAAACAGGGTCAACACTACAGCATATAGGAGTCAGCAGCTACTTCCTTAACAAAACTCCTATGGCTCAAGCTGTAAAATTAAGAATAAATGAATGGGATGCAATTAAACTAAACTTTGGCTTTCTGCATAGCCAAAGATCTAGTCAAGAGCATCAAGAGAGAACCTACAGAATGGGAGAAAACTTTTGACTGCTATACCTGAGCATATGTCTTAATGTTTGTTTCTTGAATTAAATTTAATTCTGTAAATTAAATTGGATTCTACAAGTTAAGCCTGTTATTTTGTGTTCTTCTGTGCCTAGATCTAAGAATGTTTGCATATTTTTTAATCCAGCTTTCATTTACTTTTCAGTTCTCCTCATAAGAGTTCTTAGATTCACTTAAAGTTATATAGACCTCTGTTTTCCACTGACTAATTTTTTTTAACTGAAAGGAGGATTTTCTTTTCAAAAGCAGAAAGAGAAATCTTTTGATTTGAAATCAAATCAAGTGAAATCCTAGTGCATAGGAATATAGCTCAGTGGCAGCATGCTTGCCTACTAAGCATGAAGCCCTGGGTTCAGTCTCCAGCACTGACAAAGGGTTCAGAGTGGGGAGGAGGGTCAGTTTCTAATAGGAGTTTGTGAAGACCGCATAGTTTGGTGTCATAAAATTCAACTCTGAAGGCATAGTCTTAAAATGTGAAGTTGCAAATTTTAATCGGTTGATTTTTTTTTTTTTTAGGTGAGCCAGATGATCATTAGTTTTATCTGGTCTCTTTCCTAATAGGAGAAAATTGAGTTATGTTGCTATGCTGAAACATTCCTAGGTTGAGTTAGACTTGACTTTACATATACTGTGTTATTTATTAGTTAGAAAACGGTTCTCTTCAATAAATTTTCTGACTTTTTATTTTCAGACTACAAGATAAAGTTCGAGAAACTATTGAAGCACTGAGAATGGCTGGTATCAAAGTATGGGTACTTACTGGAGATAAACATGAAACGGCTGTTAGTGTGAGTTTATCATGTGGACATTTTCATAGAACTATGAACATCCTTGAACTTATAAACCAGAAGTCAGATAATGAATGCGCTGAACAATTGAGGCAGCTTGCCAGAAGGTAAGAACATAGCTAACTAGGTATGCAATTCAGGAATCAACAAACTGTATAGCACATGAGTCAGAAATGACCCACTGCCACTGCCCATTTTTATTGTTCATCAACTAGATGTAGTTTTTGCATTTTTTTATGGATGAAAAATAATCCAAAGAAGATATTTCATGAAATGAAAATTATGTGAAATTCAGATTTCAGTGTCTGTAAATATAATTTGACTAGAACACAGTCACTAAATTTTTTCATCTACTGTCATAATCATTACAGCATCAGAGTAGTTGCAGCAGAGACCTTATGAAAGCCTCTCATCACTTCACCCTGTTGCTGACATACACTACAAATCACAATGAGTTATAACTCAGCAGTGTTTTGACTGCCATGCAAAGCACTATATTTTGACATTTTACTATTTTTTATTGTCAGTATATAGTCATCATGACAAAGCAAGAAAAATTGACATTAATATTGCAATTTTAAGGCAACAATTTATTGTTGAATTAGGTGGCAAAACATCTTATTATGCAGCAGTGTTTTAACTGGACCACCTGTTTGAAAAGACATTGCCAAAGCTAAATTCTAAAATCTCGTAATACAGTTTGATATATTAAAATATTAAGACTTATGACAGATCAGCAGTCAGTATTAATAGATGAACATTTGCAATTTTTTTTTAAGAAAGAGGGACAGAGAGAGAGAAAGAGAGAATCAATTTTATTTAGTTTTTCATGTGGCTTTTGTTGCTCCAACATTTCATTGTATGCATGGTGCTGGGGTTTGAACTCTAGTTACACGCACATGCCTGGCAAGCGCCGTAACCACTGAGCCACGCTCCAGCCCCTGCAATTATTTTTAATAGTCAGGAACATTAACTTTGAACTCCACTTCAGCAAAATATTTACCGCCCATCAAAAAAAGGCTACTATTCTTCTCATTAGTAGACCTCCACTATAAAAGAAAATTATACTCAATTTTTATACATTGTCGTAATTTTTTTTCTTTCCTTATATACCTAACTATATAACATTCTCAATCTTGCCTCTCTACCCACAAAGCCTAAAGTTGAAATATTTGCTGTCTAACTCTACAAAAGATATTTGCTGACTCCTGATCTAGATTTCATTCCAAGCTGGGAAGTCAGTCTGCATTTTACTGTTCAAAGATTATATCATAAGAATTTATACTCTAAATTTTTTTTTATAAATCTGTTTTTTAGAGGTAGATAAGGTTTATTTAAGTGCCTCCACATAACATAGTCTAATTTTTTATAAATTTAGGAGTGCCTCAGTGTGAGCATCAGGGAGGTTGTATGTAGACATGTTAGGTCTCCTGTAGGTACTTGTTATTTGTTGTCTTGTGATCCTAACCCAGAAAAACAAACCAAAAAAGATAGGACTGTAATTTTTTTTTTTTTTTAAGAGAGAAGGACAGTGAGAGACAGAGAGAATCAATTTTTATTTAGTTTTTCACATGGCCTTCATTGCTCTGACATTTAGTTGTATACATGGTGCTGGGGTTTGAACCCATGTACTTGAGCATGCCAGACAAGTGCCGTAACCGCCGAGCCACGGCTCCAGCCCCTATAATTGTTAATATTCATTCAGTACTTCATTTATATTTGTAATATGGGCATTAATGTGGTATTAAAAACTAGATTTCATTAAAGAAAAACTTTTTTTCTCTCTTTTTAACTAAGGATTGAACTCAGGGGCACTCAACCTTTGTGCCATATACCTAGATCTTTTTATATTACGTTTTAAGACAGGATCTCACTAAGTTGCTTAGGGCCTTGCTAAGTTGCTGAGGCTGACTTTGAACTCATGATCCACCTGCCTCAATATCCTGAGCTGCTGGGATTACAGATGTGCACCACCACACGTGACTAAGAAAAGTTTTTTAAGAGATATTTTTAAAAGACAGTACACAGGGCTAAAGCAATGGCTTAGCAGTTGGAGTGCCTGCCTAACACGTGTAAGGACCCAGGTTCAAACCACAGTACCACATACTCAACTAAGTGTCAGAGAAACAAAGGCCAGATGAAAAAAATAAATAAAATTGATTCTCTCTTTCTCTCCCTCTCCTTCTCTCTTTTAAAAAATAATTAAATTTAAAAAAATAAAAGATGGTATACTTGCCAGGAATAGTGGCACACACTTGTAATGTCAGCAATTCAGGAGGCTGAGGCAGGAAGATCGCAAGTTCAAAGCCAACTTCAGCAACTTGGCAAGGCTCCAAGCAACTTAGCAAGACCCTGTCTCAAAATGAAAAATAAAATGGGCTGGGGATGTTGCTCAGCAGTTAAGTATTCCTGGGTTCAGTCTCTGGTGCTAAAAATATTTTTAAAATTTTAAGACAGTACACTTGCCAGAAGGGTCTTTACTTGAGTATAAAAAGGCAGTTGATCTAGTTAATTGTACTATAGTTTGGGAGCAGTGTCAACATAATTATGGCTGCTTAAATATTTAAATACCATAATATAATTACGGTATTTAAACAGAAATTAATTGCTTAAAAACATGTACTTTATGTTTTCTAAAATATTTTTCCTGATTATAAAAATTATGTTATAGTTGAAAAATACTGAAAGCTATAAAAAAGATATAATAGCTAATAACATAATACAAATATCTAAAGATATTTAGCATATTTTCTTTATATCTTCTATATATGTGCTTTTAATGAATGTGTTATGATCATTAGTGTTGTTCATTTCCCTTTTTCTACAAAAATTTTATTATAAAGTCAAAAGTATACCCATAAATGTTAGACTTATTATCTTTATCTCTTTGCACTCACTGCTATAACAAAGTACTTGAGACTAGATAATTTATAAAGAACAGAAACCTATTTCTATTAGTTCTGTAGTCTAGAAAGTCCAAGATCAACACACCTGCAGGTGGCATGGTAAGGGCTGCTCCCTGCTTCCAAGATAGCACCTTGTTTGGGTGAATGCTGTGGAATGAAGGATAAGAGAGAGCAAACTCACAATAATTTTTTTTTCCTTTTTGCTTTTGCTGGTACTGGGGATTGAACCCAGGGCCTCATGCATGCTAGACAATTAGTCTGCCACTGAGCTATATCCCCAGTCCAAAGGACAAGCCACTTTTACCAAGGCAGTAATCCATGAGGGTAGAGCCTTTGTAACTTAAACACTTCTCAAAAGATCCCACCTCTCAGTACCATCAGAATGGGGATTAAGTTTCACCATAAACTTTGTAGGTGACAAATCATAAGCACTTGCTATGTGAAATTTATATCTTAGAAATGTTATCTTTTGGGGCTGAAATGGTGGCTCAGCGGTTATGGTGCTTGTCTTTCATGTGCAAGAACCTGGGTTTGTACCTCAACACCACATAACAACTCAGTATCAGAGCAATAAATACCAGTTGAAAAACTAAATACAATTGATTCTCTCTCTCTCTGTCCTCTTTAGAAAGAAAGAAAGAAAGAAAGAAAGAAAGAAAGAAAGAAAGAAACATACATTATCTTTTTTGTGAAATACATTTTCTAACATAACCACATAAGTCAATAGGATTTTGATTTATACTTTTTCATAAGTTTTTGTTCATAAATTTTTGACAACAATATGAAGTGCAGCAAAGAATTTTGTACCTTTGAAAGTTTTAGTTTTTGTATCCATTCCTTCCCAAACATATATTGTCTCCTATACTCCATGCCAGGAGCCCCGTCTTATAAGGTGTATTATTTACTCTCAAAGTACTTAACAGCACATAGGAAGAACAGAGAAGTAAGTAAATTGTCATAGAGCTGTCACACCAGAATTTTTACTGAAGCAGGAGCAGAAGTTGTGGAGGACAGAATAGGGAAGCTGTTAACCTCAGACCAGGGTTTTCAGGGAGTGCTCTGGAAAAACTGATGACTGTATTAGCTCCTGAGAGATGAAATGTTAATTGGCCAGGGAGTGACACAAAGAAGAAAAGTGGGCAGTGGGTACTAAGACCCAAAGCTGGATCTTGGCATGATAATAAGTGTGGTCAGAGAATGGTGGAATAGTGAGATATGAGGTCACAGAGGTGAGCAGATGCTGCCTGTTATGTGCAAGAATTTAGGTGCTTTTTCATATTTCTTAAATACCACCCAATAGATTGTGAGATCATATGACAATTAATGAAGCCTACCCAGAGGAAAACTGCATTTAGTGTCCATTGGGAGGGTTCCCTAGGAAAACTGATCTGATCCACTCTTGGCTGCTCCTGCTTCTGAGGTGTGTTGTTCAGGCAGTGCTTAGAATAGGTGGAAGACATTGGTGGCAGCCCAGATTTCTAAATAGGGAAGAAAACCAGGCAATGTAGGCATTGAGTTCAATTATTGGAGATTAAATAAAGAAGAAAATATACATTTTTTTAAATTTCATGGTATAGTCTGATGCAGTGGCACACACCCGTAATCCCAGCACATGGGATGCTTAGGCAGGAAGATCACATGTTCGAAGCCAGCCTTTGCAACTTACCAAGGACTAAGCAAATTAGTGAGACTCTGTCTCAAAATCAAAATTGAAAAGGGCTGGGATGTGACTCAGTGATAATGCACCCCTGGGTTAAATCCCTAGTACAAAAAAAATTTTTTTTCTTTATGTAAATTGCTTAAGTGAAGTGCAACACAATTAGACTATGAAAGGCATTTTTTTTTAAGTTCTGAAAGATTTTTTTCTATGATAAAACTAAAAATCTATCAATGTTTAGTTTTTAGAGCTTGTTGCTCATTTATTAAGTCTTTTGCATTTTAAAATGAAAGGGTATTTCTCAGAAGCAGGCTGTGAATTTGTAGTATTTTCTTTGTGGTATATTCAGTCTTCAGCACAGAGCTGACTTGAATACTAGCTTTCACAGTATAAAGAGCTTGCCCCAGAGGTAAATCTACTATTTCATAAAGAAGGTCTTATAATTGCTGGGTGCAGTGGTATACACCTGTAATCCGGTCTGCTCAGGAGGCTGAGGCAAGGAGATTGCAAGTTCAGCACCAGCCAGCCTCAAGAACTTGTCTCAAAATGAAAAATAAAAAGGGTTGGGGATAGAGCTCAGTGTTAGAGCATGCTTGGGTCTAATCCCCAGTACCAGGGGGGAGAAGAAGAAGAAGAAAGTAAGTCTTATTACCAAAGGAGTATTGGGGGAAAACAGTTGAACAAAACAGTATGCTTAATATAGTTGGTTACTTACTGGTATATGTCCTTATCTCTTCCTGGTAACATATAGTTTGATCAACTGCCAGTAAGCACACCATATTTGAATAGCATTTGTTTAGATAGGCCTACAGTATGGTGTTATTCTTATTCCATCATAGTAATATCTGGGATTACAATCATCTAGGGCTTATTATCAGGAAGGTGTACTAATTACTTAATTTCTTTTCTTCCTACTTATACATGTTGACTCTAGTGCATGAATTTTCCTAAACATTCTTGATTTCATTTAACCTTTTTAAATTAGGATTTACTAAATATGTAACTAATAATTTTTCTATTTTTATAAGACTTTTCATACAGTTTTGAAAAATATCCTCAGATTATATGTTACTAGTCACATTTTAGAGACTATACTGTATTTATGTATCAGTTCATTATTAAATTGAATATCATCTGGTTTACTCATCATGTTGGTGACTTTCAGTTCTACTTAATTTTAATGTTCAGATAGTACAACTGAGTTTGTTCCCTGGCATATCAGTCTTATATCAGTTAAGTCTGTGGTTGAAGTGTCCATCTTTCAGTAAGAATTTTTTTTATAAGTGTAAATAATATGGCTTCAAAGTGTCTTATGGAGGATATAATTATTTTCTCTTTCAGAATTACAGAGGATCATGTGATTCAGCATGGGCTGGTAGTAGATGGGATCAGCCTATCTCTTGCACTCAGGGAACATGAAAAACTATTTATGGAAGTTTGCAGAAATTGTTCAGCTGTATTATGCTGTCGTATGGCACCACTGCAGAAAGCAAAAGTATGTATATTTTGTAAGTTCCATAAAGATATTGAGACTTAAAAATATTATCTAAGCCTAATGCCTAAATAGTTCCCATATGGTAGAGTACAGTATACGAATCTTTCTAGGAGTCAGTATCTTCCCATATTGTGCATTGTATATTCATAATGACCCAGAAAGTCTGTACTGTATAGCAGTTTGTGATCTTGCCAAATACATATTTGAACTGTGATAATTAATGTTACACAAATTAGTTACTTAGCTAGTGAAAGAGCCTAGGAATCTTAAATTCAGTTGTACTTTCAAATGGTTCTGTTGATCTCTTCTTATTTTTGCATTCTCATGAAGTGATAGTTCTTTGTTAAAATGGCTATCAAGTGATAAATAGGAGTTCAGTAAAAAGTTAGAAAGCCAGTTAATGCGCAATGTGAAATTATATACAGGTGCAATGTGATGTTATATAAAATTAAATATTTAGCTACCTAAAAATTAAATAAGTGAAAGCCTATATAAACATTTTTTGTGATTCCATATTTAGAATTTGAGGTCTTAGACTGTATTCTTCACAAATATCTTTTGCATTGCACATCTAAATACTCACTGTTTCACATATAAGTCTTAATAAATTAGATGATTCAATTTTTTATTTTCAAGGAATTTTGTTATAGTTCCTATAATTTGTATGTCCTAATGTGTTAGTCACCTTTTTGTTACTTACTGTGACAGAATACCTGAGAAAATCGCCTCAGAACAAGAAAGATTTATTTAGGCTGATTGTTTCAGAGGCTTCAGTCCATGATTTGCTTTGGGCCTGAGGCAAGGCAGCACTTCATGGTGAAAGGCCTTGGCATATGAAAATTGCTCAGCTCATGACAGCCAAGAGGCTGGGAGAAAGGGGAAGGGGCTGGGGATAAGATAGTCCCTAAGAGTATACCCTGAAAGTCTCCTTCCAACTAGGTTCCATCTCCAACCGTTTCTGCAATTTCCATATAGTCCATTCAAATTATGAACCCCATCAATAGATGAATCCACTGATGAGGTTAGAGTCTTTATGATGGAATCATTTTCTGAAAGCTGTACCTTTGAACATTGCATCTTTGGGGACCAAGCCTTCAACACATGAGCCTTTTGGGGCACGTTCCAGATCCAAACCACCACACCCAATCTATGGATACCCAAACTGGAGACCAAACAGAGCTAATACCTAGGTTCTTTTTTAAAGTACATTCAAGATGTTCTGGAAATTTGGCCACAAGCAGGAGAGAGGTGAGGCGTACTTATTTAGAGGATTGTGTGTGGTCATGGAAGGTCTTGCTGCATCAGCAAAGCTCCTTAACAACACTTAAATGAAAGCCCTACTACTAGGTCAACGTCTAGAATCCTTTTCCCTGCATTGCAACCTTCGCTGTGTGGGTGTGGGGTCTCCTTGTCTTTATGCGAACTTCTCCAAACAACTGGGCCACGTACCAAACTCACTGTCTCATGACAAACACCATCTAACATCGATCCTCATCTCCCGCTTGAAGACTCTAAGGCCAAAAGAGAGTAATAGCTCAAGGTCACGCACAGAAGCAGCTGGTAGAGAGACCCACTGGAGTCCTTCATGGTCAGTTTTCCAATGAGAAGAAAGGTTTTGCTTTTCAACACAATTGTATGAAAATTCCAATCGGAGAAGCCCTAACCAGAGGATTTCCTTTATGTAGCTCATTGCAACATGGTCATCTTTTTCTCTATAAAAACAAAGCCCCGGGGCTGGAGCGGTGGCTCAGCGGTTACGACACTTGCCTTGCATATGCGGTTACATGGGTTCAAACCCCAGCACCAGGAACACAACGAAGGGTCAGAGCAAACGAAGGCCACTTGAAAAACTAAATAAAATTGCTTCTCTCTCTCAAATAAATAAATAAATAAATAAATAAATAAATAAAGTACATTCAAGAATTCCAAAGAAACCTGAATTTAATCTGATTGCTTTTTTTAAGTTTTAGATTTTGCTTATTATAAAATAAATAATTGTTCCTCCATAGCAAATAAAAGAATGATTTAAGAAAAAAATTTGGCAATTCAGTTGTTATTTTTTATACAATTATTAGTCATTTTAAAAATTTAAGATATATTTTAAAAATTCTTGTCACCATAAAATTCAAACATAATACTATTTTATTATGACGTTTCTGAAAGACATTCCTGAAATCTTAATGGAGGCATTCCTCAGAAAGAACCCCAGTGCATATTATTGTCTAATGTAAAATAAATATATTTCTTTACTGTCTCTAGTATACTAAAGTCATTTCAGATAAATGAAATCATACACATGGAAGAAAATAAAAAATTTTATCATAAAGAACTAATTCATTGTTTGTTTTTCAGGTAATAAGACTAATAAAAATCTCACCTGAGAAACCTATAACATTGGCTGTTGGTGATGGTGCTAATGATGTAAGCATGATACAAGAAGCACATGTTGGCATAGGTGATTGACTTTTTTCCTGAATTTCAAAGTTGGTGTAATGGTGATTTCAGATTTTCCTTTTGTAAATTAAAGTACAGTAAATGCAACATGGTAATATGTCACGGTATGTCCCATCAGAAACCTATTATAATTAGGCCCACTACTTAGGATATTTTAGTTATAAATTTTAAAGGAAATAAATACAACATTAGTGAATTGTATCTTTGCCAATTTACCTCCACAATAAAATTAACTATTTTTACATGCTATCTCATACCTTGTAAACTACTTTCCCTTATTTTATCCATAAATTTGGTTTACATAGTTACCCTTATGGTTTTAAATTCTTGTTTTAGAATTATTATGATTACTTTATTTGAAATGGAAGATTATGCAACACATTTTGAAGATAATTTTAGAGATGAGAAATAATACTAGACAATAATAAAATAAAATCTCAATTATTTTATTTTAATGTCTTAATTCTACTTTCACCTAAGATTTGTATTGTGTTCATATGCTAATATCATACTGTTAGTAATAATTTATTAATCATTTCCTGTTTTACCTTAATCTGACATATCTTCCTCTATCATTTTATTTTATAAATACAATGCAAAAGAAAAAGTTAGGTCATGGATTTTTTTGTTGTTGAAGGATAAAATGTGAGTTAGACTAAACCATGTTCTGCAATAGTGTTCATTATAGCCAGTATCAAGTCTGATATTTCCAATTTATCCCTCAAATCAACCCCTTCCTCTTTCAGATAATTAACTGATCATTTTGAAAATTTGATTTTCTTTCTAGTTTGTATACTGTTTTTTCCCATATCGCTCCATAATAATTTGATGATAATTTCCTATGTCGATAAATTAAAGCATAAAAAATTTTGTTTAGTATATAACAAAGAAGATGTTTAAAATAAGTAGGAAAACATATTTATTCAATAAAAAGTTATTGGTTAAACTGCTTAGTTATTTGGGAAAAAAATAAGTTAGGTCCCCTTCCATTACTTATAGCAAAAGAAATGCTGTGTGGGTTAAGGATTTAAATAATTTTTTCATCACCATAAAAAGTAATAAAAAATGTTAAGAATAGTCATGTTATTTGAGTTCTGGAAGAATCTTTTTAAGTACAACACTAAAGCAAAGAACTACAGTTAACTGTAAGGAGATGATCCGTATCTATAGCAGAGGTAAAATCTCCTCCAAAACAAACTTCAGTGACAAACTAGTAAGGAATAATTGCAAAACAGATGGCAAACTCTTAATATTTCTAAATGCATGAAGGCTTAACAAATTAATAAGAATTTTAAAAAATATGCTCTAGGGGCTGGAGAGGTGGCTCAGTGGTAGAGCACTTGCAAGGACCGAGATTCAGTCCCCAGCACCACATACACACAACTAAATGGAGGGGGAAAAAACCAGATGAACAAATAAAAAAAAGTTAACTCTTTTTTCTCTGTCTCTCTCAAAAAAAAACACACCAGTAGATATGTGTAGAGGGATGTGAGACACTAAGGAGAAATCTAAGATACATACTAAATGTATTTTTAAAAGTTGTCTCTATAAAAGTCAAAGGAATGTAAATTAAAATTGCCTATCAGATTGGCAGTAATTACAAAGATTGATACGTCTAAAGTTGGCAAAGATATAGATTAATGAATTTATACAACTTTACTGAGCATGTAAATTGCTATACCCTGCATTATTATGAAGGACAGAATTTTAAATCTCTGCCTCTTGATCAATAATGCATGCAGGAATTTCTTCTAAGAAAACGATTAAGCATGTTTTAATGATATGTGTATCATAAATAATGTCCATATCTATTAAGTAACAAATGCAGGTTACAAAACAGTCTCATTTTTGTACACATTTTTATGTATACACATACACATACATTTAAATTATGGGAAGAAAAATTCTAAGAGGATATAGACTAAGAACTGGATTCTTCTGGATATTGTGAATATAGATGTTGTCTCTGCCTATACATTATAGAACATGTTGTCACATTTGTGACAAAAATTTAAGTTTAATTTTGAAAAATAATTTTTAAAAATTGTTTTCAGTAGAAAAACAAACTTGGCAATAACTCATTTGTTTTTTGGAAGCCTAAGGGATTATCATAACCTGAAAAAAGTGCTCATTTTCCAAATAAAATGATGCACTAATTTCAGATCATACTTTTTCAGTTTATCTCAAATTTACATTTTTATTTTAAAAAGAACACTTTTGTTTATTCATAACAGTTTTTAAATAGTTAAATATGCTTTTTTGTTTGATTCAAGTTCCTCAATTTTAATATTTTTATCTTCATTGGAACTAGTAAAGACAAAGTTGTTCTATAGCATTCTGTCCATCAGATGTTTATTTCCAAGTGCTTTGTACTTTTTAGTGTAATAATTGATGTTCCTCCTAGATCCTGAACTTTCAGTATTATTTTTGTGTTGTATATTATTTTGTATAATATACAGTTAATATAAAATAGTATAATTATATTTTGTATATTAATTATGTAATAATTGTATATTATTTTGTATTCTTTGAAAATTATTATTATATGTCTGGTACATATTATAGCTTTATATTAAACTGCATATTTAAGTAGAACAACCTTTTAGACCACTGCTGACCGCTGAATTTTAGGATTTAGTGTTTCTGAGTCCAAGTTCAGCTACTATAAATATTTAAGATATTTACAAATGTTTCATTAAAATTATACTTACGAGTTTTCATTGGAAATTCCTTTTTGTCTTCTTTATTACAGGAATCATGGGTAAAGAAGGAAGACAGGCTGCAAGAAACAGTGACTATGCAATAGCTAGATTTAAATTCCTCTCCAAATTACTTTTTGTTCATGGTCATTTTTATTATATTAGAATAGCAACCCTTGTACAGTATTTTTTTTATAAGGTGAGTTTCATAGTATTTTTAGAATCAATTTTGATATTGTAATTTGAAGTTTCAATTTAAGGACTGTTATAACCATACAAATTATTCTTAAAAATAATTTCTGTAAGTAAAATAATGGTAATTTTATAATTAGTCTATACTGACAGAATGCAAATCTGATTGCCTGGGACCTAGAATACAGGTGGTAGAATAGACTGGAAAGGGAAATAAGAGAAGTTTCTGGGGCGATGGAAGAGGGCGCTAATTTTATGGTGATGTTGATGTATAAATTTGTCAAACACATCAAAATTTCCATTTAAATTGATGTTCTGTTCTCTGCAAATTAGGGTACAATAAATGATTTCTTTAAGGTTATTTTGCCTTGAATCAGTAAGTATAATTTAACTGTTTCAAGCACAAGTTAAGTTTTTGAATTTTGGGGGGTGTTTCTGCCATTTATGACTCATTCATAAGCTAGTGAAATGCATGAACTTTTCAGTTCAGGATTTTTATGTGCATAAAATAAAATACTTAGGATTACAAAAATACTAATGTTGAAATACTATCCTATCTCTGGACCCTTTTGGAAATGGTGGGAATCTCTGGAGGCCATGTAAAAAGCCTCTGCTACCAAGACATTTAATATGCCAGAGTGTCCTATATTGCATATTTTCCTATAATGAATAGCTGCAAACCAGGAAAAGAACATAAATATATATTATCATAAGATAATGTGACAGTTTTCTTATAGCTAATTATTCTGGTTTTTACTTATTATAACATGAGAACAGAGGGAGATAGAAGATGTTTTGATAGTTCTGTTTATTGTGTGGTTTAAATATTTTTGCATTGTAACACGTTCATAGACCAAAAGTTTAAGTAAATCTTGCTTTTTGTACTATATATGAAAAGTATTGAATGGGAGTTTGAAGGTTATAAATTCAAAGTAATGGTATTATTGGCATTGGTGGGTGCTAAGGTTATTTTCATTCTCAGACTGTGCTCTTTCAAATGCTTTTAGGTATTTTTTAATAGAATGAGAATTGTACTTTTCTGTTTTGTGTGGAGAAGTCCTTATAGAAAATTACTGAGGTTACCATATTAACTGAGATTATCTTCCTGGACCCTTTACCCATATTTAGAAATGTTTTCTCTTTTAGGTCTAAATACTTTAATTGTTTCCTGTTCAATCTTTTTTTTTTTTTTTCAGAACGTGTGCTTTATCACACCCCAATTTTTATATCAGTTCTACTGTTTATTTTCTCAACAAGTAAGTAAAAAGAAGCTTCTGTTTTGTCCTTTTAGAATAAGATTTATGGGTTCAAATTTTGATAGACATTTAGAAGAACTTTTTCATTTTTCTAAGTTCTACAGGTTACTAAACAAAACTCTTGAGTAATGTGCTTGATTAGCATAGCATTCATAATATTTATTCTGGTTTTCAGTTCAAGATTAGTGTTGATACTGAAATATACTTTAATTCTGGATGCTTCTCTTG